>VWZV01000288.1:587379-648112 GCA_013397155.1 Irena cyanogastra
ATATATATATATATACAAAATTATATCTCTATATATATAATTATGAGGCAAATACCAATATATTAACATATATGTAAATAATATGGAAATTGAGCACCTCTCCTATGAGAAGGCTGAGAAAACTGGGACTATTTAGCCTGGAGAAGGGAAGGTTAAGTGGAGATTTCATTGCAACATTCCAGTATCTGAAGGAGACCTACAGGAAAGCCAGAGAGAGACCCTTCATCAGGAACTGTAGTGATAGGACAATGAGTAATGGCTATAAATTGAAAGAGAGGAAATTTAGGTTAGATGTACAGAAGAAATTTTTTTACTGNTGATCCTTATGAATAACCTGAACCTCATTCTGCTAGTCCTGTAGTCACAGCCATTTCAGGCAACAATGGACTCCAGAATGCCTAGGAAGAAAAATCAGATTATATATAAGAACATTTTCAATGTAATTTTCCTAATTTGCATAAAATCATTGTTGTTTTCTGAAGACATTAAAGGCTAGTATTACCATGGGTTAATTAAAATAATTCCATGGACTTGAAGCAATTGTACTGTTACATTATTTCATGTTGCATAATCAAAGATTTTTCCACTGAAATCACCCACTTGATTTTAGTATGATGAGCCCCATGGCAAAACAGAAGCTGAAATGCAACCTCCCACTTCCCTCCCCCTTCCAGAGGAAATTAAAGAGAATTAGAAGTCCCTAACAAAGATTCTGGTGTGGAAAGCAGAGAGAGAATGCATCAAAATTTGCAATTCAATCATTCTTATTGCAAGATTTCACATTTCAGCTGACAGTTAATTCATTTATGAAATGGTATTGGGTGTTCCTTGTAATGCATTCCAGCATTTAGGGGCTGGAGATAGAAAACTACCATGACATAAGAAGAAACCACATGGTGACGAAGAGATGTATTTGGCAAACCTTACACAGACATAATCAAGATGATAAACACTGAGTGCTCCAGCCAGAACCACAGCATTCATTCTAACACTCTCAGTTCATGAGTTAACTTCTTACAGCCTATTTCAATTTACTCTAAATCTACACGTTTATACCCCTAGCCCACACTTCATGTCTTTCAAATGCCTTGTCTGTGTAGCTTCCTCTAGAAATCTGAATACAAATGGAAGCTAACAAAGGTAGGGAAGATCTAGTTTGTCTCAGGAAGGATTTTGAGCACTGCTTAAAATACCTGATTAAGTATGTTCAAATTTTTCTGTGCCAGACACAGAATGTCAACAGATACTAGGTTAATGAAGATTCATGCAGCAAAATCAAAGGTATGCATCAAGAATTTCCTACGATCAGACATTAGAAGTTATAGATTTTCACCTTCAGCAGCAGTGAAACGAAAAAAGCAGGCAATTACCAATCCTTTTCTGTCTCCTACAACCACAGCTGAGGCCTCACATACACTGCATTAAGGTCCTTTTTAAAATTAATGAGACTAATTAAGGAAAAAAAGCACATTAAAAAAGAAAGAAGATGCTTTTGTAAAGACAGCTCTAATAACTACCACAAAATGCCACTCTACTGTTGAAAGCCAATAACTAACAATAGGAACTGATAAATGTTTTCTCTTTCCAAGCAGATCAGATAAGCAAATCAAATGTTACTTTTAACTCTTATTTTCCATAAGGTTATTATTAATAAAAATGTTATGAAACTGCTGGACAATCTGAGCTAAGTGAAATCACATCATGAAGGAGTAGAAAAAAATAATTAATAAAAATTTAAAGAAACCATTACAGATCAGCTTATCTGACTATGCCACATCTGGGTATTATGAGGTTCAAATTCTGAAATTTGGAGTGAATAGAGCAGAATAAAAAGAGATACAATTTTTTTTTCTGTGGTAGTTGTTTTCTGAAAAATACCAGCTATGTTACCAACCAAACCTCAGAAATATTCATCCAGCTGCTAGAACCTGCCCCTGCAAGGAAATGTATCAATTAATGAGTAGTTTCTCTTCAGGAACACTGAGCCAGTGGACTGCTTATTAATATATATGAATTTATACCCATATGAATATATATATATATATATATATATATACAAAATTATATCTCTATATATATAATTATGAGGCAAATACCAATATATTAACATATATGTAAATAATATGGAAATTGAGCACCTCTCCTATGAGAAGGCTGAGAAAACTGGGACTATTTAGCCTGGAGAAGGGAAGGTTAAGTGGAGATTTCATTGCAACATTCCAGTATCTGAAGGAGACCTACAGGAAAGCCAGAGAGAGACCCTTCATCAGGAACTGTAGTGATAGGACAATGAGTAATGGCTATAAATTGAAAGAGAGGAAATTTAGGTTAGATGTACAGAAGAAATTTTTTTACTGTGAGGATCATGAGGCACAGGACCAGGTTGCTCAGGGAGGCTGTAGATGCCGCATCCCTAGAAGTGTTCAAAGCCAGGTTGGAAAAGACTTTGAGCAGCCTGGTCTAGGCAGGGTGTCCCTGCCCAGAGAAGTGGGATTAGAACTAGAGGATCTTTCTTCCCACCCAAATCATGCTACAATTCTATGATTAAGGCCATTCACCCTTGTTCTATCAATCCATAGGCCCTTGTAAAAAGTTCCACTCCAGCCTTTTTAAAAATACCTCCACCCTTTTTACCCTTTTTAAAAATAGCTGATGTTTCCCTTACTCCTAGTCACTGGAGAATCTGCTTGAGACACACAGCTTTTCAAATATGATGGAGAATGGCTGGGTAACTACATCAGCCAATTCCCCCAGGCCCCTAAGATGCATCTCTTTGGTTGGACTTGTATATGTACATGTTGAAACTCCTCAGGAGGTTTCGAATCCAGTGACAGCCATGCCCACAGCATGGGAGAATTAACATCTCATTTGTTTTTTTCAGGGCTGTGTGAAGACACTTGCTGATCATGTGTTTGCAATCAATTTTCAACAAATTCTACAATTTTAAAAATTAAAAAGTTATCTGCTGCATAATGGCACTTAACTGCGGGAATTAGACAACTACTTGCTACAAACCAGTCTGAATTGTGTCCACCTGTCCAACAGTTTGAATTGCAGCCAAGCTGAGAAAGCCAAAACAAAGTTTAACTTTGATAGAAGTTAGCGAAGCAATTCTTGGTAAATAAAAAGTCTTTTTGGAACTAGAAATTCGTGTAACAGTCCAGATCAAATGTACCACAAATAGATGGAGTTTACTGATTTTGTTAATATCTTTTAGAGTAGGAGGATTGTGCATGGTAGTGAAGTTGCTGGGAGAAAAGGATGAGAGTAAATTACTGTGTTATTGAAGTCAATAGTGAAGTTGCTGGAAAAAAAGGATGAGAGTAAATAACTGTGTTATTGAAGTCTGGCTATACAATCAGGAGTGTCTTCTACTGCTCTGTCTGCTGACCAGCCCCATTCATGATATGTGGGCATTTGGCCTGGTCTTGCAGAAGCTTAAGAACTCAACTCTATGCAAAATTTCTGTTCCATTTTTATCACAAAATATTGTGGATAAAGTAGAAAATTATTTTTATTACCTATGGTGGTTTCCTACAATTTTCTAAGGCTTTTTGGGTTAAAGAGAAATAAATTAGAGCAGAACATGAAGCAAGCAGAGCTGAATGTTAGTAATTTTAGTGACTACTGTGACCCTTATACAATCACAATTTCCCCAGTGACAGAGGACATCTTCTCCAGAGGGGCTAGTCTGTTTTGTCATCTCTCTAAGGCCTAGCTGTGATTTATAAAAACACACCAGATGCTCAAAAAAATTTTCTATAAATTGAAATTGATTAAAAGATCCCACAACCGGAGAGAGTACACTAGAAGAAAGAGAGATACAAAAAAGCAATCTCAATTCCATCTTAAGCACCCAAAACTCTGGGTGTAAGCTCACAATATATATTTCATAAAAAAATTACTGAAACTTTGATGAAACCAGGCAACCACATCAGATTCCATTCTGACAGACTCAGAACTGCCTATAGTATGCCACAATCCAACAACTCATTCCATCTTTTCTGACCTGAAAGAGTGGTATTACATATGGAATGCAAAGTCATCAACTAAAGGAATTCCATGGGCTTTTTAGTGATGATCCATAGACAAGAGGAATGATATCTGTGTGCATGTATCAAAAGACAAAAAAGGTGAAGGTGTATTGGAAAGTGTGGGATCTGGCATGACATAAATTATGTGGAAAAGGGGGTTAATACTGCTCTACTTTCAGATGGGATAGTGTTAAGGTGAAAGTTAAATATACTTGTTTTATTAGACAAGAATAGGAAGATAAGCTTGAATAATTAGTTTTAGCCCTGTCATGGACCACAGGTAGTGTTAAAGTGCACATACACTCCCTAAATGCTATCTCCTATTGCCATTGGGAGAGTACATAGAGTCCAAGGCATAACACTGGGCTAGATCTCTAGTCTGGCTCACTAAGTATTTCTTTTGTTTTTAAAACTGCTTAATTTTTCATTGCTGACTGCAACATGAAGTTTGGAAAAGTGCTAATGAAATCTGCCAGTAAAACATAGCTGTATGCTGGTGCAGAATAAGAATGGACTAACAAATAAGAAAGATCTGAATAACCTCAATGATAGCAACACAAGAAGAATCATCAAACTTATTAACACAAGGATAAAAACTCATTAATATTTTGCTAAGGATTTTTTCTTTAAACAATATATTGATACCAGGAAAGAGCAAAGTAATATAAAGTCTCAAAAGGATGCAGCCATGAATATGTAGATGTCATTATAGCAGAAGCATCTTCAGTGAAAGTGGGAATATATTAATATCATCATAGCTGTACTTCTCAGGAACAGTTTTTGACATTCCACACACTTAACATTCAAGAAACCCTCATCCAGACTGGAATGGTTTCAAGGAATGGGCTATTAAGATACTCAAAGAAACACAGCTGGTTTTGAGAGAAAGTCACCTCTAACCAACAGTCAGAGAATATGATGCAGTCAGAGAGCTGTGTGGAAATACCAGCTTTAAGCCAGCAAGCTTGTGTACTGCCAACAGTCCAGTAGCAAAAATAAATAGTTCAACTCGGGCTAAAGTCCTGTAAAGAAAGTTTCATTTACTGTTATGACAGAAACACACATAGTTTGTATTAGTGCACAGTACTTATTTTATCTTTCTCTTTTACATCAAGAGTGAGATGAACTCAATGCCTCATTGCTGGTGTGTGCCTTTCACTATCTCCAGCTGATGAATTCTCATGATCAGGACTTTGTGTGCCCGTACAATAATCCATTTTCTCTTTAAAAATTAGTAATTTACATAGCACAAATCAAAATATCCAACAATTAGAATTTCATTGTTCATTTAAATTCAGAGGACTAAAGACTGCAAATTTGTATTCATTTCCACCCAATATGTGCATGAACATTTTATTTTAAAAATATTCTGTTGTTCTAAAGCAAAGAAAACAGAATAATTCCTTATTTACTGCAAATTCTGATATCTCATTAGTATCTCAATATCTCTCCAGATACCACTGTGACCTTATTGTAGTATGAGTATCATTGATGAAGAGACAGAAAACTGTCAAATCTCTCTTAATGTGGGAAAACAGCTGCAGAACACATTTGTACAGAAGACAGACCTTATGGGCAATCTTTTTTTACATAAAAATAATAATAATGCATCCGGAGGAAAAATAAATTTCTTGTTCTGTACAATTAAACTGCAGAGAGTTAAAAAAATCAGAATTTAAAAAATATGGTTTTTAAGTAAAAAATCACCATCTGTCATCTAATAGTTCTTTTCTGCTACAGTATCTACAAGATGATCTTTAAGGTCTTCCAGATCAGCACATGACTTGCTCTAGACAGTGGAATGGTGCAGCACAGGCTGCAATCTTTGGTTCTTATCACAGATGGAAGAGATGAATACAGGCAATAAGCCAACCTAAAATGAAAATAAATGTCAATGTGCCATCTTTAAGGGAAAGCAAGTGTACATGTATATGCATAAGTATAGATATAACATTTTCCTCTTGCATATGTGTTAGTGACTCAATCACTTCCAGTGTACAACCCCTCAAAAAACCCCCCAAAAATCAATCAAACCGCCACCAAAAAGCAAAGTGAGTTTAAAAAGTAATTCAAGTGTTTTGTTTTTTTCTAAAGAAATGTGGTCAAGTCAGTTTCTGCTTTTGAGCTACGAGGGCTACAAGAACCACGACTTCTTTCTGTGAGGAAATTAGATTTAATTTGAAGAATTTGCCAGCTTTACCATTTTGAATTCCTTTTTATGGATTATCCTTGTGAAATAAAGTCATCTGTACCAGAACAGAGGATAAGGGTCTCATTCACAGCTAAGCATCTTTACACTGCTAAGAGAACCTTTGCCGTTTAGTCTAAGATATTTCTGCTGCTGCCTTAGAGGAGTAAACAAATTTAGCTGAAACTAGATCAGTATCAGTTTCTTGCACACTAGAGAACAGAGCTATATGAGGGAAACCCAGACAGGTAGATTAAAGGAAATTTAACTAAGAGCAGGAAAGCTAAGCCCAGTGTTTTTACTGTGTGATTGCTGAATGGAAAACTACAAGATAAATTATTTTTTTGTTTTATTTTATTGAAAAAGAAATACACAGAGCTATAATATTTGTTCTTCTGGTCTGTATGGAATTTGAATAAACACGTGCATTTCTGAATTTTACAGGCCCTAAAAATAAACTGGAAGAAAAAGTCATTAGTTGAGCTAGGAGAGGTGAATAAGAGACTGGGATTCAGGCCTTTGGGACTTATTAGTCTCTGCTTCTGTGTCAAACATCTAGGTAACAGGAAAGTATCTTTGGATAACATTTGACAAACTAATATGGTCTTTGAGCTGCACATTTCACCCAGCTGAGTAAATATCACCTACAGCCAGCTGAGTAAACCGTTACATTAGCTACAGTGAAATTGCTGATTTGGAGCACTTAAAGTGGGAAGGTCAATAACAACAGCAGAATTAATAGGCATGTGGCTTGTATAAAGTTCCATGAAGTTTAGCCTCTCCTTATTGGCAGTAACTCTTGGAGAGAAGCTAGAATCTGCAAAAGCGAGTCAATTCTTGCCTTGGGTTGCTGTGACAACCTTAACACAGCTGATGCAAACAACCTGAAATTCTATCTAAGAATACAATGCAACTGTAACTCCCAGCCAGACTTAAGGGTACAGGGAAGAAAAAAGAGAATTAAAGAAGCAGGGGGATTTTATGGGATTTATTGTCCTTTTCTACATAAATCTATCAGATTTTTGAACAACAAAATATAGAATCTAACTTGGTTTTGGTTTATTTTTTTTTTTTTTTGGTATTGCAAGTTCAAGATCTTTGTTATCCTGGAAGATTATGTCTACATTTAACCATTAAAACATTGAACTGGTGGACTGGTAAACTCCACACTTGGTTCTGAATTCTCAGCTTAGCGACAGCAAAATTTGGACTCTGTTCATGAAAAAAAAAAAAAAAGGCATTTGCCTCCTGAGGAAATTAAAGCTTATCAAGGAAGAGATGTGAAGCAGAGAAAAAAAAAAGCTAGCCCAAATTCACGCCAGAATTTGTGCAGATCAAGAAGTGGGGAAATGCTCCTGAAGCATCTTTTTTCCACAGTTTACAGCCAGCCATCATTGACTTCAGAATGAAAATTATAAGAACTCATAGGATTAAAATTACTCCCCCGTAGTCACATAGCTTCCACATAATGCTGAAGAAACTCGAGGGTGTATATATTCATCGTTAAAATTATTGCTCAGTTCAAAAGCAAGAAAAATGAGACGAAAGGGCACTTCTAATATATATTCAATTATTGTTTTTATTGAAGGATCAATATACATAGATATCTAAGAGTTCTGCAGCATATCAGACAAATTCTGAATAGATAAAATTTTAGTTGCAGTAACAGTTCTGGAAAAAATGCAAGAAAAAAGCATTGGAGACAGTCTGTGTATCATGAAAAAACATAAAAGTAGACAGAGGTTCTCTTAAAAATATTCATTAAATTGATTTTTCATAAATTACCTTTCAGAACAACTTTGGTATTTGGAAAGTCTGTTCTTCAGAGAATCTAAACTCACAGAATTGACTTTGAGAGGCTGGAGGCCTCATGAATTGATACTTAGAATCTACTTAGGCTCCCTCACCCCTTTATTTCCATTGGCAGTGTTTATTTTCATTGAAGATGGATTAAAACCAGGAGAAAGCATGCTGCAAGAATACTGGCAAATGTCCTAAGCAGGTCTGTTTCCCATTTTCACAGGGAAGATCTACCTTCCATCCCATTGCCCCTTCGCACACACCACACATAGAAATACACTTCTGACTTAAAGAGCTAAACACAGAGATGATCATCAAAAGAACAGCTTTAAAAAGAACATTACTGAAAAAAACTAATATTACATATTTGCAAAAGAAACTTAAGCCTAAAATTACACTCCTCTGACTAGAGAACAGAAAATTTATGATTCATCTTGTGTCTTACAAAAGCCAGCAAATCCTGAACCAGACTCCTTACCCTTCTTCATAAGGGTTCCTTTCATACGGTTTCAGTTAATAAAGGCAGAATCACAAAAACACACAAGCCCAGGTATGGTCACACACTGATATTGCACAATAATGTAAAACAAGTGATGCAGACCTGGATAAATAGGGCATATTGTATGGACCACACACATGAATTAGCAAGATTAGCTCTGTTTATGAGAGATATTGTCATGTATTTCATATGAAGTGCATAGAGAGTACTAGATTCATTTTCCAAACATATGATCTCCAGAAATCTGTACTGAATCCCTCCAGTCTCCTGGTGGCAATTTCCCATAATAATAGAGACTTACAGATTTGCAAAAGCACTGAGATGATAATAAGCTCTATTTCAATGAACAGCAGTTTTGCTCAGTTAAAAAAATGTTCTTTAAAAAAAACCAAAACCCAGATATAATCTCAAGCTATATTTCAAAAAAAAAAAAAGCACTTAAGGAAAATACTTTCAATTTCCAACATCACAGAAGGAAAAAGCTGAAAGCAATTTTTAAGGGGATCATTAAAAGCATTTTTAGAAGCAGTTTCATAATGAATGCATTTCAAAGAAAGAAAAATGTATTCTTTCTTTATAGAAGCTAAATATCCATGTGCAAAATTTTTGTGGCAGAGCCACAAAGTCCATCCTGAGAGAACAATTAAAGTTATACAGTTTAGTTTGATCCTGAGATGTTTCGTCACCTGTTAATGATCTCACCAGGGACCATGTAATTCTCTTTGTCCTTCATTTTTAGAAGACTTGGTATTAAACATTCTTTTCTTCTATTTCTCCTCAAGAGAAGGAGAAATCTCTGCTGGCTGCAGATATGAGAGAGAAGAATCAGTAAGGAAGGAGCTGTGAGAGAACATCTGTTTCAGTTCATTGTGATTTAAATATTGTCCAGGGGCTAGTGGTAAAAGCAAAGGAAGTTTCCTCCATCCCCTGCACTGTGGAAGTAATATTTATCATCAATCATTTGCAGATAGACTATTCATATTGAGGGAGTATTGAGTTATAGAAGTACCCTGTTTTCAAAGAGCAAGTCTACTCAGGTCCTTGCTTCAGCAAGGTGCTCAGACACATGCCTGGCTCAAATGCATGGGTGAGCTAATTATTTAAAACCATCAGCCAGTGGCAGCAGTCAACGGCATCACACACACACAACAGCTGACTGAGGGCTGAGGCAAGGCTGTGATAACCTATAGATTGCAAATATCAAACTGTGACCACCTGCCCTCGTGCCAGCACGGAAACATCGGAAAACAAAAGCAACCCAGCAAACAGATAGTTTGAGTGCAGGTGATTTGCTCTAGGTGCCTCCTTGCTCAGCCTTGGGGAAGAAGGTAAGGGGGCTAAGGTGTCTCAAACAGTGGTAGCTGGAAAGCTGTGGAGACAACCAAGGGTTGTTGGTAATAGTCTGGGAGAAAGAACGGAATGTGGCTGGAGAAGGGGGCCATAGGGAGGTAGGGCAGCACTTCTGTGGGAAAAACATCCCTTTTTTCTGGTGCTTGGAGTCACACAACACAGTGCAGTGGAAGCACAGGAATGAGATCAAGAAACCAGCAGAGACTGTTAACCAAAAGCAGACCCAGTAGGGAAGGATTAAGATCACCAAGGACCCCTGAAGCCCTCTGATCCATTTCCAGAAAGGTCTAGAAAAATGAACTGCACACGATAACTAATTTTCATAGAAAGTGAGAAAGCTATCTGCAGGGTAGGAAAATATTGTCTATGAAAAGGGTACCCTTACCAAGCTCAGGTGGTGCTGCCAGGACCCTGAACATCTCCCATCAGGTGGATTAACACTGGAGCCAGGACTGGTGATCTTCCTCTCTTTTTTCTTTTCTTTCCATCTCACTCTCTCTCTAATTTTTCCTCTCTTCCCTTTAACTCTACTCCTTATAATACTAGGAACTAACTCATACCAATTTCCATGCCAAGTGTATAAATCACTAATAAAACTCTGTAAGTTTCTTTTGTGGACCTTTTTGAGTTATGTAGTTCCCTCCTCACCCCATTTTCAAGGAAAGTAACACAAAAGATGACATAATCTGCAGGCTGAATTCAGAAAACAGGGGCTGATGTTTGGGTTGAATTCATACCTCTAATGGTAAGACAAGCACTGAAGATTTTAGATAGGTATTCTGGTTATTAAAAAGGTACTTACTGTTAAATATTGATGGTAGAGGCCTTCATATGCTGTTCTTCCAAAGCATCTGTTAACAATCTTACAACTAAAGGCTGAAATGCCTTCTGACCTCAATAAGCTCTTTCTGGAATTATAACTTATTTTACATGGAACACAGATATTTGACTCCACGTTTTGAAGCAGTGAATCCAGATAGAGCTGTATGACCAGTATATGTCACCCATAAATGCATAGACCTCTCACTTACTGGATGTATGGCAGAGCACACTGATCTTCCAAGGGGTTTGAAAAGCAGCTGAGGATTTCCTTGGAAGAAAATACTTGCTAGGTGAAAGAAGAAAACATATAACTTCAGGTTATAGGAATTATTATTCTTTATTTCCATTTTTTTCCTTCATATTTTTTCAATTGTTTCCTGCTCGATGTTATACTTCTAATATATTTCTAAAGACAAATAAGGAAATAGGCAATATGTAAAATAATTTAAATAGCAAGAAATTACTGCTGAGATTTTAAGAATGGCCTATACAGATTCCAAAGGCAGTTTCAGAGCACAAATATTGTAGTGATATTACATTACCTGTGCAGACAGCTCCTATTGTATCACATGAAATAGTGTTTCCTAATTTCTCTGTCATCTGGTTACCAATGCTTTTTAATTTCATCTGCTACAAGGGAGCATGATGCTTGAATGAATAAAAGGAAGACGTATTCAAAAATTAAGTCCTCTAAGGGCTTTATTCACCATTCATCTATATTTAACAAAAAAAAATGCCCATCTAAATTATGTACATGTACAAAGTTTAGATTAATGCATCTTATTTTTTTCCTTACTGCAAGCACTACAAGCAGTATAAATCATGAATAATTTTAGGCCAAGGACTATTCCCCCTGACTTCACTTGGGCTACTCTGATGAAAACGAGCACAAATAGATGTCAGACTTGCTGACTTGGGAGACAAACATGTAATTGAGTTAGAGAAATAGGAGACTATTTAGGCATTAAAGGTTAAGAATTGCTCAATAAAATGTTAAGTGAGAAAATGCTGGTCCCTCAAATATTAAATTCTTTCTATTAATGGACACGATTTCTCAATCTGATGTGAAGGAAGACTTTCATGTGGAGGGAATATCACCAGAGAGAGGTTCACTTCTGAACAATCAGAGCACTTGCCTGGGTCACAAGTGCTTGGTGCTTGCATCTCTTTTCTCCCTGATTTAAACTAAGAAGCATTAGCTGGACCAAGTCTTTCAGCTGAACTTGCTAGAGATTCCATACACTCTCAAAGCTAGCTACACTTACTCTTGCACACAATGTAAAATCACAAATACCAAAATGGATCCTGGACTGCATGTGATTACTAATGGTTCTGTTTCCATATGCTGTAATTTCCTGAGATTTGCACTACTCTCTGAGAAAATTTGAACTTACTCTCTAAGAATGCACAGTTGCCTCTGTCCTCCTTCCTAAGGACTGGTTAGGGCAGGATGCAGCTCCACAACACATTTTCTCTCAGTAGTAAAGCCATCCAGAGTGATCCCTCAGCCCTGGTTGTGTTTTCTGGACTTTGTCAACTCTCTTTCCCAAGCTTACCCTTTTTTATTTTTGAGGCCATGCCAAAGAACAGACCTCTGAAGCAATTCCCTCAAAACAAATCCTCCCCAGAGAAGGGATCTCCTGCTCTGAGACTGAAGCTATCATACTCCTCAGACTCCATTAATTTTCTAATTAAAACAAAGTGCTAGCTGTGGGAAGAACATGCATAAAGTCACATAAGAACTCCATCATCTCCTTCAAAGATCATTTCACTATTGTAAGCTGTTCACTGCATTTTGTATGGATAAGTAAAAACTTCTCAGGTTATATATGTACATTAAGAGTGGCATTTTATGTGCATGTATTGGTTTTATTTATATGTCACCTCACTAAGCAGGTATTGACTTGGGCCTTGAGCAGTGCCTGAATCTTGATTAATATGATCTTTTCATTTTTTTTAACAGAAAAACTACCTACTCCCACAGGTGTCAGAGAGGAGTCAAAGCAATTCTGTTACAGAAAACCTAATTTATTAAATGGATATCTTGGTGTTACCACCTACTCAGTGCTACCAGTAAAAGTTCCTACTGGTCCTCTACTTTATTTTGGATAGAATCAAAGAACTTTGACACCTTATTATTAGTTGCTAAGTCACCATGCCATGTATTTATATTAATTTCTGGATATTCACTATACTTTTTTGGAACTCTTTTTTTTTTTAATCAGGCAAGTGTGGAAATTCAGTAGCAGTGGGTCTTCCATGAAAGTAACAGTTATGTTTTCTTTCTTTCTTTGAGAATATTTTCCTTTGTATTTAATATGTGACAGTACCAAATCACATTAGTAATTTTCTAGAATGTTCAAGATGACAAAGAAAAATTCAAGATTTCAGCAAGTTTCAAATTTTTGCCATAGCATTTTATATAGGAGCTATAAAGGCTCTTATGTGTTTTACAAGAAATACATAAGCATGCCTTGTTTGAAGGCAGCATGTAATTTTCTCATCATGTTAGTCCACTGTTAACCTTTTCTGAGAGCAGCAGCCAAAATCACAACTTGCTCTGATATGCTGAACAAGATAATTTTTTTTTTTTGAATGAAAAGTTATTTCCATTTTCTCAAAAGCAATTTACAACAAAATAAGTTACAGAATTTACTAATAGTTGGAGACAAATGCCTTACTTACCACAATGGGGAAAATGATACATTTAATCAGGTTCTATTCTTAGGAAGGAAGTAAATACAGCAAATTAATTGAAGGGTTATGTTCCACTGAATACATTCTTAAATCCTTCCCTTTCAGTTTTACACTGAATGCATTTTACTCTGAAATAGAGATGAAATAACAATTTTGCCTTACTCAAGTGAGGCGAGACTATTTTTCTTGTTAGTAAGACAAGACCAGAAAAGTGACAAATTTTGGGCAGCACTTCCAATAAAAATGCAAATAAACAGGACAGTCCAGAGCTGTGCAACAACAGAAATCAAAATCTAGAAAAGAAGGAAAGAGTGAGAGAGCTGGGCTATTTATAATAGTAATAAAAATTTAACTGGCTTCAAATACATGAATTTCTCAAAAAAACATAATGTACATAAAAGGCTGTTCCAGAGAATAAGGTAATTTTTTTCTCCCTATTCATCTTGCCTAGAAGAAGATGTTATGGTCTAAAATTGCAAAAGCAGACTTGTCTCCAAAATTAAACAAAAAGGGAGACAGGTGGGAGCTGATGTAGATCAATTAAGGTGGTCATTGCACTTTTCTAGAGGTGTCTTCAGGACCAATCAACATCTGCCAAGAACTATGTTGAAGTCATTGAGCCTGCAGTGAGGAAAAGACCAACAGGCTGTACAACATTTCAAGATCTTTACAAATCCTGGTCTTTTAACTTCTTTATGTTTTCTAAACAGCAAAATCTAGGTTACTTGGACTTACCAGCAACAGAAAAGACATGTTGGTATGGACTTTACTGAAGTTTGTAACTTTACAGCACATGCCCTATGACCTATCTAGTCCCTTTTCCAGCTGCCAGAACATGTTGCTGCTGTGTCTTCTATCTTTAGTCACAGTTACTGATTTAAGACTTCTCAAGTTACAATTGCTCTTCACTTTCTGTGAAGGACAACCCAAACTCTGTTATTCTTATCAAAAATATTTTCTTTTAATGTTATGCTTACACAGCTCCAGAGGTACAATTTGCAGCTCATGGGCATGAGTATACCTGCTGCTACTAGCACCCTCAGAAAAACATCCTGTCAGTGATAATTCTCAAGAAAAAACCTCCCACAGACAAGAACTGTCATAAAGTCACTATTTCTGTCTCATTTACCTTTTCCATCTCCTCACAGTTCCTAAAGTAAAAAAAGAGGAACAAAACAAAATCAACAACAGAATTACATTTATTTTTAAAAAATTGATCCCCAGAGTCTCAGCTACACCCACATTAACACATTTTTCCTCTTCTTGTTGCCATTAAGAATAGCCTTTCATCTCACTCTGCCATATTCCACGGCTTCTCAATACCCCATTAGAATAGGAGTGATGGCACCCAACTTTTGCCTAGCTTAAAAGCTATTTAATGTAGGCATACACTTGTTTTTCAGCCTAAATTAGGTCAAAATAATCTCTTGGCCCAACACCCCACATTGATGACTCGAGGTGTGGGGAAGGGAAACAAGAGGAGAAGAGAGAGAGTGTCCCCAGAACAAACCAGACTAAATCTGGTCTGTCTCTTGTAGGGATAGGCTATGGCCAGTGAGGCAGTGCCTTTGGTTTCCAGGGTGAGAATTGAAACTATAAGACAGGAAATATAAGAGGTAGGGTACATAACGGAGGAAATCCCCTCCATTATTTCTTAAAATTAAAAACCAAGCTAAATCCACTTCTACTAGTTGCAGCACCTCTCAAAAACAAAGATTCTGAATTACAAACCTAATTAAGGAGTAGTGCCTTAGTCTAAGTTAGAGGCAAAGTTGAAAATCTTTTTTCTAATTTCTCTTTTTTTTTTCCCTGAAGGAAAGCCTTCAACAAAGAGATTTACTTGCCTTAAACTGTCATTTTCCAAATCCTAGAAAGTCACAAGGACCATTTGTCCTTTCCATGACCATCTATATGCATATATACATCCATATATATATATATGTATACTAAAAGTCTTCCAGTATTTACATGGATGACGCTATTAATACAAAAACAATGAAACTACTTTGTCCACTTGTCAAAAAAGAAAATACAGGGAATGGAAGGGAACTATAGCAGGAGAAAGAGAGTTCTGGTATCAAAAGAGCCGAAAAGTCTTTACTTCTTGTTTAGGTTTGAAACAAGTTTCTGAAATCCCCAAAGGAAGATTAGATTGCAATATGTGGAGAAGATCACAGAAAATTCATATTTGTGGGGCTGCAGCCGGGGAGAATGATAAAGAGATAGGAGTAGGTTAGGCTCATGTCCAACTTGCTCATGTAGCTATCATTTAATTAATAAGTACTTTGGATTATGGGGATTATTTACATCACTGGATTAAATGAGACTAAATATGATCAAAATTTACCCTTTTTCTGTGCAAAACTGTTTTTGAAAATTATTTTGGAAAAAATTACAAGAAGTAAGCCTTTCTCTAGAGAGCTCTATCATTTCCTGCAGAAACTTTACAGTTTTCTGCAGGAGCTCTCACAAAATGACAGCAGCTGTCAGGGTTCAAAACACTGCATCACACACATCCAGATTTGCTCTGAGCAGAACAAGACATGACAAGGCTACAAATAGCCAATGGCCTTTTCACACACTGGGCTTCAACCCGTGGGGGCAATGCAGGAGTTTTCATGGAAATTTTCCAGCACAAGCATAGTTTTCTGTTGCCATAGTAGATACTGAGCTTCTATCTTAGCTGCAGATAAAGGCTGGGAAAACAAATCAAATCCTGTTATAATGTTTATTCTCCGATGCAAACAAAATAACCTATTGTGTTTATACACACACATATAGCCTGGCATATTTTGGCGTTTGTCAGGGTTGTTTTTTTTTCTGTGTATCAATTTGGGGTTTTTCCACTGACTTTCACTGCCAATGGCAAAGGCTTGGTAAACATACAGGAGCAAGTTCCCTTTTATATTAATAGACAGTTTTCACTTCGCAATAAACTGAGGAGTTCTTGCACTCTAGCCAAACATTTTGGTGTTTGAAAACAGATACAGCTCTGGAAAGTTTACATTTTAAGGAAAATAAATGTTTCTTGGTTTTACTGCTTGTTGTGGTTTAGGAATAGTACTCCCCAATTCAGTTCCCCCACTGAGACTCTCTCAAACAAGGTGCTGCTCACTCGCTCCCCTGCTTTCCTTCTCCCTTACTGCTCCTGGGATGGACTTGAGAAATGGAGGCACAAAAGTGAAACCCACAGACTGAGATCAGAAGTAGAAACAGCAATTAGATAAGAAAACAAACAGTAACAGCAACAGTATCAATAACAAAAGTGTAAGACAAAAAAAGTATTTACATGGAAAGTAAAACAATACTGGAGTGTTTTGAGTTCCACAATGAGAGCGTCTCCTACTCCCGCCCCTCACAAGTGGCATGAGATGGTATCAAATAATCTTAAGGCCTGGCCATGCCCACTTCCCAGCTACCATCAAATATTAATCCTGGCCAAAACTAGGACACTGCTGTGTCTGCATAGTGAGCAACATTGACTGATGCAGTAACTATAGGGAAGCAGGACACCTTATGACGCATTTTAATGACACCTATTAGCCCTTACTGCTTTCAACAAAAATGTTTTAGCAGGTCTGGGACTGTGTCCAGGCTACCAAGGGTTAACACATGTTCTGAAATCATTGGTTTGGCTGTGCTGTGACAGTTTTGTGTGCCTTGTCACACAGACCTCTACCCATAGGAAAGAAGCTAACCACAGGAACGAGCAGGGAAGTTTGCCTTCTTTCCCTAGTCCCCATATTAAAGTTTGGTGCAGCAAATGTGATCATTTTTTCCTTAAAATGTGAACTTCCCAAAAGTGTATCCTTCAGATGTGAGGACTAGCATCTCCAAACTATTCATTTAATTTGTCCTCCCACTCTCACTGCTCCTTGCTCTGCCTGTATGACGCAGAAACAAAAGAACAGAATATATGAGAGATGATATGCACAGTACCTTCTTGGAACAAAATCATTACTCATCCCTCCTGGACTGCTTGGAGACAAAGAGGAGGAAAACAGTGCCTGTCATCCCTGTTCAGGACTCATTTGAACTTTTACTCGTGGTCTGAGAGGGAAGTGAGGTAGGTTCTACAAAAACCGCCACCAATATATATTAGAAGTTAAACCAAATCTCACTCCTCCTCTGGAGCTGCCATTCTTATGTAGTATGCAATTCTCTGCCTTATCACATGACATTTTATAAAGGCAACATTATCTGTCAACACAAGGTGCACAGAGCATTTTGTTTCATTGCTTGGTGCTCATTGCCCCAAAGCAACCCCACTGCTGAAGGCAGTAAAGAACGAAAGGCATGAGACAAAACCTGAGCCTTCCATTTTAGCAGATAAGTTAAAGAGCATTGCTCCCACAGCAGAGCAGGTCAAATGCATCAGGCAGTTTTGGCTCAAAAACATCTTCAGATGGATCCAAAGATTGTCTCAATAGCCAAGTAGTCACTTCTTCAGTGTTTACAGACTGAGTATCTGTGCTCAAGGACCTGGAAACCACACCTCACGTCTCTGAAGAGAGACTGGCTTACATAAAGAGAAATGGGTGCACTCAGTGTCTTCCAGAGCAAGACCTATTCTGTGCCAGAAAGTGTCCTCTTTCACCAACACAGCAGTGCTCCCTTTCTGGCCTGGTGGGGAGTGCAGGTAGGACACAGCACCTTATTTTTCAAACAGGGAGCTTTGGAATAGTCACACCTGGCTGAAAAATGAAAAGAAAATAAATTAACTGAAAGACTCCAACCTGACTTCAGACAAAGGGCTATGAAGGATCAAGTGCCCTTCAGAGGGTGAGAGCCATCCAGTCCCTGTGCCTCAGCTCTCTGGCCCCAGGCTGAACACCCTGGCTGTAGGATGCAAGGGGAGGCAGCAGCTGCTGATGCTTTTCTCCAGAGATCTGAAGACAACATGTTGCTAAACAGAAAACATTTTTTCCCTTTACAGTCTCTTCCTCTGGACAGAAATCCTGAAAAAGCTCAAACGTGTGGATGGAGCCAAATTTCTCCCCTTTGTACCCCCGGTTAGGCTGCCAAAGGGAGAAAAGTACAAATATTTACTCTGCTTTTGTTTTATGCCCTGCCATCCACTTCTGCCTGGGCAACGTTCACAGAGCAGTATCCAATACCAAGAGCACCAGGCTTTGTCGTTTTGCCAGCAATGCTGCAAAGCTTTCTGTCTGCTCAGATAAGAATAAGACCTAATGTGATCCTAAATTAGCAGCAGAAGCATTTATTTCTTTCTCACTGAAGGTATCCTCAAAGGCTTTATAAACATCCTGCTTTGTACATAAAGTTGAGATATTTCTCCGTCCATAAATTTATGATTTACATCACCAGAAGAGAGCAGAGTCTGATAGTAGAAGAATGAAGAACAAAAAAATTGTGTTCCAAGTATCTACAGCTTTGCTGCTTGTCTTTTTTCTTTCACTAAAGAGAGCTCAAACAGTTAAGGAGAAGAACTATGTAAAAAAGCAAGGCATGACACTTCTGAAAAAAACTCAGATTTTCTTAGAAGTTTAGAGTAAAACCAAAAAATATTGTGCAAGATAAGAAAAAAAAATATGCAAGGTTCTCAGATTTTCACATGCTTAAGCACATAAAAAATTGCAGAATACATGTAAGATCCAATAGCAAAACAACAAAAAAACAGTACAGTCCAAAAGCTCTGAAAAGACATCATCGTACATAGCAAATAGACCATATTTTGCACTGACTTGCAACTAAAGTACCAGTTAGCTTAACTTTAGAATTTCAGTTTCTCTGAAAGCATAAAGGTTTTTTCAATACATTCAAATACATTTTAAAATGCTGAGGTTTATAAAAGTAGATAAAATCACATACCTTTTTTCAGCATCTTAATTTTTGTGAAGACATTTCAAAAAGGTTTTTAAAGAAACTCTTTAAGATCTAACTCTTCTATCTTCTAAATAAATAAAGGGTAGCTCAGAGATATCAATGAGGCTAAGAAATCGTGGTGGGTCAGCTGACTTGGAGAGAAAAAGGCTTATCTATGCCAGAAAACTTTTACACTTTTCAAACTTTTTTCCTATCCCAAACTGGACTGCAATGGTGGAATCCACCAAAATTTTATGACCAAACCCCTCGCCTCAAAAATGTGCTTTGGGTTCATCAAATTGCTTTCACTGAAACATTAAATTTTTTAATTTTTGGCCAGATTTGATTTTATAATAAAAGATTCCTTCTGACATTAAACCCTTGGAATTTGAAAAGTCTCTAAGGAGAAGTTTTTTCTGTTTTGCCTTTTTCTCAAATCTGTTTTCAAAAAATGGCATTTCATTATCACCATGTTATTCTGCCACTAAATTTCGCCTGGGACAAGGCTTTGGAATATACTAGGGACATATTTTAATGGAATTTATCTTATTACACCTGGGTGAATATCATCTTTTTTGATCCTCCCCATCTTATCGGTTAACATAGAGAATTTCTCTTGTTATATCATTTCTCACCATGCATTTCCAGAAGTGCACTGAAAAGTAATCTGAATAATTTCCTCACACCAGAAATGTGAACAAAGCACAACAAAGAAGTTCTCTGGAGACACTTTATAAATTTGTTAAAATAGCATAATGAAAAATGAAATATTTTTTAAAATATATTAAAATAAATACATTGAGTATATTATCTTTATGCATTAAACTGTGAGCATGCTGGGTCAATAAAGCACTGGATAATAGCATAAGGCTCTCAGTGGGAAAAATAATGCAACTTAAAATGATTTTCTAGTCTGGAGGATACATTACTATTTTATGGTAATTCTTATAAACACAGGGAGCTGGTGAATATATTTTCCCGAGAGAAGCATATTCATGGACCTTGTCATCAAGCCTTTTCCTGCACAGTACAAATCAGTAAATCTTGCAAAGGATAAACCATAAGGATGAAATGTTTAACTTGGAGATGCATGTATACATGTCTCCTGTAAACCCTGCTCTAAAATAAATTTTATGTGATATGATCGTAACAGTCAAAGCATGCACCCTTGGATGCATGTACCCAGCAGCTGACACTTAGAATTATCAGTTTGAGGAAATTTTTTATATTTCATTCCAGTTGTTAATGAATATCAATTACAACATAGTAAACTGGATAAAATCAATTTACAAAAATGCGAAGTTGACTATCCCTGCGGGTTGGGAAATTCACCACTGCCTGTGGCTGGAAACCATTTCCACAGGAAAAGGATGGGGATATTCCTCCTCCCTTCACTCTGATGTGTGGCATCGACGCTTTCAGTTTGGCTGTCAAAAGAGCTCAGAGGGCTCAAACTGCTCACCTGAGGACAGGCACAAGGAGTACTGGGTGGACACAACCACTTCCACCACTTCTATGTCTAAATGCTTCAGTCAAAAGCTGAATCTTAATAAAGCACTTTGAAGATTACAACTGATGAGAATAATACTGCTAATTCTTTGCATCACCACAGAGGTGTTTTAATGTGTACTCTCCAGCTAATGTTAATGAGCAGAGGTTGATTGATTTTCAGAAGGAAAGCAAACCTTTGCCCTGAATTTGCTCCAGCCAAAGGTAAACATTCTCACCCAGACTTCTCACTGTGTTAATGAACTCCCTGAGCTCATTATCATATGACAAAACTCAAGATCAGAACTTTTTGCAGCACCTGACTTTCAGGCCTCTGTCCTTCATTCAATGTCCACAGCCCTCCTGTCCTCCAAAGCCCAAGGCAGTGTCTCAGACAGAATACACAAAGCACTGAGCTGTAGAGGAAGCTGACTACCTAATCGACAGAGAAATCCCCCTGAAAAAGAAGTGACAGGAGACCTTAGGCATATCTGGGAATTCATAACTCAAATTCTGTTCTGAAGGTTGGCACTTCCCACCTGTGCATGACAAAGTGACTGATATAATTAGTTGGGCCTTCTAAAGCCTACACAAGAAGTGGTCTAGGCTTGAAGTGGAATCTGTGTAGGAAACACTGTGGTCAGGAAGGCAGATTCGCCAGACTGAGGCTCATCCCCTTATGCTGTCAGTGGGCTATCCCTTCCAGAGCCCTCAGAGGTAGGAAACTCGACCCTGCTGTGTGCGGCAACAAACAGGAGCTTGGGACTCCTCCAGAATCTTGGAGCCACCGATTTAATTTTCATCCTGGGAAGGTCAAAGCCTGCTTCCTTGCAGGAATGCTGCCAGTTTTACAGGTTATTCTAGGACTAGAAAACATATAGTCTTCATTCCGTGATTAGACTTCTTTTTTCCTTGTCCGGATTACTCACAGGCTTTAGACACTTCATAAAAGCATGTGTCTCTATTACCTAATAACCACTAATGCAAGCCCCAAAACCTAGGTAGTTATGGGGAAAAGTTATTAGACATCTGTTTCACTGGCAACCCAACATTAGACTTTTCCTAGAAAAGTCTCTAAACTTTTCTGAGCATGTATTTCATTTAAGGAAACTAGATTTTTCTCTCAGCTTATCCACAGTCTGGTGATGCTGCCCCTTCCTGTGAAAATGGCCTTTCACAGAGTATCAAAGCTGGATCTCCCTCCTGCAGACATGCTTAGTGTACATATTTAGGAGGCAGATGTCCCTCTCACTGTTGAAAGACTGCAACGACTGCTCTTGCACTGGGTGTGGAGCTTGATCCACTAGACAATCCTGAGAAAGTTTTAAGCTACCAGCAGAGGGAGAGTAAAAAAGGCATAATGATAATTTCTTTATGAATCCCAAACATGTTTGCTCAAAAGTTAGAAACGATGCTTTGTTTACTGTAGCACTATAAAGCATGCACTGAAGAAGGGTCTGGGGAACAGCAGTGTTCAGAAACTAAGCAATCTCACAGTGCAAACTGTGCTATGTGCACAGATGGAGGTCTGAAGGGTGGCAGCTAACTCTCCTCTTCCAGGCCACATCTATGTTCCTGCTGTTTTTCACTCCAGTCTTCTCTTACAAATCATATTTTTTTCTTCCTGTGACTGTTATTTTTTATTTAATTGAATTTGGGATTTTCCAAGCAATTTCAAAATGGGAGAAGGGCTGAAACCTTCTGTTAATATTACTTGATGGTTCTCAAAAAACCATGCAGAGGGAGATAGTACACAATCTCCCCACTGTCAGCATAGGTACCTCTTGCACCCTCTACAAAGTTTAAGTTTTCAAATCTGTTGCACTTACTATGCTTCAAAATATTCTTGATACTGAAAAAAAATTAAATTGTGCTGAGGAATAAGAGAGTGTTTTCTCCTCTAGAGAGCCAAGAATGACAAAGTAACAGAGAAAATATTTTTGACATATAAGGATATGTTTCAGACATCCTTCCATAGTTGTAAGCATTATCATAAGCAGCTGAAAAATTTTCTTGGATGTCCATGCTTATGAGCCTTTAATAACAGCATCGTAAAAAGAGATTTCTCAGTTTCTGACTTCTGAATTCATAATTTACAACAGAAGATAGCAAAAGACCTTGTGAATCACTGAATGTAATACCCTTTATGTATATGGTAAAAGCATATAATCCCAATCTCATCAGTCAAATGAATCTGTAATATTTCACTTGATTAACCAGTTAGTAATTAAGATTCAGAATTATTTCTCTTATTGATCCTCGGATTTATGAAGTCATCATATATTTCACATCTACTCTTCTGAGAGGTTTATGAAGCAGGTTTCTAATTGTCTAAAAGATCACTAATAGCATATACTGTTTAATTGCAAAGAGTAAATATTGATAATCAGTTCAACAAGCTTCTTGCATGTTCCCCACTCAGTTTAAAGCAGAGAAGTATGAGATTCATCTCTAGTCTAATTATTCATTAGAGCAAACATCTGAAACTTCTATCTTATCTAGAGAAAGTAAAGAAACAAATGTAAGTAAGTTCAGGACAGGGCAATTATAACTGTAGACATCCATTTGAAACAAAGATTGCTCACTTAGACCGCACCTAACTGTAAGTCTCAGATTTTAATTCTCCATCAATTAAATAGGAATAAAAATTATAATGGTACTTGCCATTAAGCATGTACAATAAAGAATAAAACCATAAAAATTTCTTAAATTTGCAAAGATCACTGTAAGGAAATTATTCTGAGAAAGCTAAGATGACTTTAAACAATAGATATATATGAATAGTATCTATAATCACTGTGCTTAACTAGGTCCCTTGTTTAGGAGCATTCTTCATTCCTTTGCTCAGCGATGGCTGTCTGATCAACAACTACATTGTCTCAAGCAAGTGTCAACAAGAGAATAGTGATGATGTGATTACACTAAAGAAAGAGAGATGTATTCTGCTAAAGCTGTAAAAAGTCCTCTTGTTTAAATTGAGCCACTGGATCCCCTGTGCCACGTCTTCCTGGACAAATGGAACAAGATCTGGATGGAGGCTTCCACCACTTACTTAGTAGCGGAATCATCCAGACTGAAAAAACCCAATCTGCCAAGTCCTACACAGGACCCATCATCTGTAAATCTCAAATGGCAGCAGGAAATTGCTTGTGAACTCTTCATCTATAGTTTGCAGAACTTCTGAGGGTGGTTCAAAAGCTATTAGTTTCTCAGGTTTCTCTGTGGCATGGGGAAGCCTGTTCTGCGCAGCGAGTTCCCCAAGACACTTTAATTTACATACTGAAGTTTCACAGCTACAGCTGCAAGTATTTACATTTTCAGTGTAGTTAAGAAACAAAAAATAGCTTAGAGAAGCTATCATCTACTTTTCATTACTGGCAAACCATACAAGAATATTAAATTACTGAAACCAACAATCAAACTGAATATTCTTTGCAAATAATAATATTAAAAATTAAGTAGAAGAATAGAGCATCTCAAAAAAAAACAAAAACAAAAACTCAAAACAGACAAACAAAAACAAATAAAAAGCCCAATCTAACAAAAAAACCCTCAACCAACAAACAAACAAAAAAAAACCAGGAAAGAAAGAGAAACTATATACAGAAACCAAAAGAAAAGTTTTCCCATTACAGTGAGCTTTGCACAGACCATCCACATCAGTGTGGCCAACTAAAATTAGTGCTGAATTAAAGACCATTTGGTATTTTCTTCTGGACATTAGAAGCAACAAATGTAACTATAACTTGCTTGCATTTGTGTTGTTTCCTGAGACTTTTGATTTACCCATGTATTCTCCTTACTTGGAATCACAGGGAAAAAAAAAAAAAAGGAAAGAGGCACTGCCTCAGCCCTGCACTGGAGCAGGTGACATGACCCAGAGGACACTGGTTTGGAAAAACAGGGAGGTGCAGCAGTGGCTGCCCAGGGGTGAGAGTGTCAGGCCTTGCCAGCGACAGTCACCCTTCAGGTGCAGGGTAACTTTTCTTCCCTGAGGCAGCAATGTCATTTGCCCCAGTGATTTGCAGATGTTTAGATGTTTTCCTGCAAGAAGCTGGCTTGTTAGAGTTGCTCACAACAGACTATCATGAAAACTTCTAGCCAGGGGAAATCCTCAATTTCTGAAGTGTAGATTTTTTGTCTTTCTCTTTTTCTGCCAGTCTCTACTTGTAACAAACAAGTAGGAAGAGTGGAAGGAGGAGTATCTCACAGAGAAGTGCACAGGCAGCATTGTCAGTGGGATGCTTTTGCACAGATAGCTATTAAATATTTCCAGTAAATTTCCTCTCTAGATGATTAATCATTTTCTGACAGGTTCAGCTGAAGAGAGTGACTTGAAGACAGACATAAAATAAAAAATTACATATGGCAAAAGATGCAAGTCCTTAAAAAGTTAGGCCAGGAACAAACCCTTTATTACTTTATGCATTTTTGTTTGTTTAATTGACCAAGCACTATTCAAAATACAGAATACAAAAGGGAAAAAAAAGACTGTGGAACTGGAAATGGAGCAAAATTATAAAAACATGACTTTATGTAATATAAATATTTTATAGCAAAATTGTTTGGAGCCATCTGGGATTTATACACACAAACTCAGTGTTTATTTACATTTCATCCTCACTTAGATTTATATGACCAAAGATATTTTTACTGTAGTCAAGATTTGCTTATTAGTCCAATAGCGAGAGTATTTTGTGTTTGTTCAAGGGACTACTAAGACTTGTTAATCACAGACTTTAGAATAAATTCTGCATTGGCCTTTCCATGGCTGTGTAAGGATATGAAAACAGGCATTGTACACACTTGCACTGGAGTCGGAAACCTCACTGGTTTGTATAAAAATGGTTATTTGCCTCAAGAAATTTCCTCATTAATGATGGGTTCATCTTTTGTCTCCCTTCATTTTTCATCTAATGTTATTGGTAGGCTGCCACAGAACCAAAAAAAACAGCTTAAAAACCTATCTCTAAACACTGTTAGCATTGGACTGACAGAGATTTTTCCTAGACTCTTGAGGGCTACTGAGCTATTCTGATCCTGCCTGGATCACTTGATAGCAATTGCTATTAGTTCTGTTTCTGTCTAAGAATAACTTCATGGCCACAAAAAAAAAAAATCCAGTTTAGAATAGCAAAATGATTGATGAAAGATGATGTGAGCCACCAGCTCTGCACCATAGGAAGCAAATGCTTCTATTTAAAGAGTGGCACCACAGTTCTGTCTCTGCTGACTGCACACACCACTGTGCAAATGAGGAACCTCAGAAGAAATGTCAAGCAGCAGAGGGCTCCAGACAGGATTAACGCACACTAAGGTCCAATAAAATCATTATGATAATCCGGCCTGATCCATGAAACAACAAGATATATAACGAAAAAACCTGCTCCTAGTTCAAGAACTTTTGACCAAGTAACTGAGTTAAGCCAGAGTTTTAAACAACTGTACTACTCTGAGGTGTTCCAGTACAAGGATTCTGTAGTTCTTTGTCCCTACCAGCAAAGCAGGTAGGGACATAGCTTATTAGTTATCAGACTACTCCGAGAGAGCATTTACTACTCCAGTGGCCTATAAAGATAGTTTAAAATTAAAAATACTTTTGCTTCTGCTGGTTTCTGTTTTGCCGTTACTAAGCATTGGTATGGAAACTGCCATAAATGAGAAAAAATTGTTCATGGAGCAACAAAAACTAGAGTTCTGGAACTTTGGTAAAAAGGCTGGGAAACTCAACTGGGAAGGCTCAGGAAAAACTGAAAGGACTTGGACAAAGATTGTACTGCAAGACTGAGAAAAGGACCTGAATTAAATGGGAAGACCCTGGGTACATGGTAGAGGACAGGTATGTCTAGACTGGAGAGAAGTCTGGGACTGAAGAGGCTGAGGAGGAAGGACAGAGTGAGACAGAGGCACCTTCTCTCTGCACCGTCCACCTGCGATGAGCGCTTGTGCTTGGAGGAGATGAAGCATGCTGAGGATTTCAGCCATGCTCCCTCCACTCTCCTTCCCCACCTGGTGCCAGGACAATGGCAGCTGTGAGCTGTGAGCTGTGGATGTGTTTGATGTTTTAGTTTGGCAGACTGAACACAGAACTCAGCCAGGAAGCAGACATTGCCTCCAGAAGGGGAAACTTTAATGAGAGGAGTTTGTGGAAAGACCATACAGACTTCTTCAGAGCTCTGAGCTGGAAAACAACAGTAATTTATCCTTCTTTTCCCAGCACAAGTGCATCCATCCTTACAAACTCAGGCTTGCTTTATTTTAATGTTCTTTGTTTCTGTTTAATTGTTTCCTTGTACCTAAGAGAATAGTATATTAAAAAAAAATTCCAATCCACATAAAACAAAACAAACCCAAGTAACATTTTAAGCAAAGTATTATGTGCCAGGACATTAACCGAAAAATGAAAGGCAGGGAAACACCTTTTCCTTAAAAATTGCAATGTCAAAGCTTTCAGCTGGACTACCTCTGCCATTGGATAAGTAGATTCAGATTACCAAAGAAACACATGCAAAAATATTTCCTCTGTGCTCTTGTATGATGTTTATTTCTGAAATAAGTTTACAAACTGCTTTGTCAAATTCACAACATATACAAAAGAAAGAGTCATGCGGTAATTACTGCCCTTGAACATGAACCTGCCTGAATTTAATGACTCAGTCCCACACAGATCTTTAGCTATCTTTATTTTTTGACGGTGTTTGGATAAAGATGCTGTTGCTATCATTCTGCTGCTGCTTATTGTTATTACTAATAATATCAGGCATGAACAGTGGCTTTCAAGCTCCTTAAATGTGAAAACAGGTTTAGCAGTGTGACTATGTTTCCTGCTTGGGAAAGAGTACCAATGATCCCCATCTCCTACAACTAATGCAAGTTTCTTGCAGAGAGAGGAGGGTGTAGGCAGGCAGTGCCATTGCTGCTCCTCCATGAAAGCTGCTGTGCTCCTGCAAGGGCTGTAAGCCTTTGCTGAAATAATTATTTTCCTTCCACTTCATTCTCAACAGCTGCTTTGCTTGAGTCTTTGCCTCTCCACCTCTGTTTGCTTTTTTATTAAAAAAAAAAAACAACTTATTTCTTCCAATTAAGAGCCTAAGTAAAATTCCTAGCATGAAAAAACAAGCATTTTTTTTCAAGAAAGAAAAAAAATGAACAAAACCAGAAGTGTTCCTCTGTTAGAAGAAAGAATACTAAACTCAGCCTAGTTCTTTCACACTCATGACATGAATCATTCTACTCCCATGCCAGTACTCGACAATTTCACACAGAGATAAAACAGAAATAAATATGCAATACAGTATAAGGAATCAACAAATTGTAAACAAAAGCCTTTAATTTGCAACATGCATGCAAGAGGGTCCATAATACTTAAAAAGCTCTAAAAAAATATTTTTAAAAAAGCATTAGAAGTATTCCAAGATAGTGCTAATATATATAGCACCAACCCACAGAATGAGCCATTTATAGCATTGGTGAGTAACAAATGGAATGTATAATGAAATAATTATTTCATTAAAAATTATCCAGTTAAAAAAGATCAACATTTACAAATTACATACTTCAGGATTTGGAGGAAACTCACAAATTGCTCGCTCACTCTGAAAGAGCTACATGTTTCAGAGTCAGCCAAGAAGAGAAGACGACCTCTCTCATGAAGGCTCAGGAGTCAGGCAGTAGGAGATAACCAAACTGGGGAACAAGGCAATGTACTAAACCAGTCCCAAACAGCAAAATCAGCTGCATTTAGCCTAGCATCTAGGCTCCTTTAGATCCAGTAAGAAGGTACTCCAATAATACTCTTTGTGAGAGTGCACTCAAATGACATGCAGAAGTATCTTTGTCAGACTAGACAGGATCCTTCTCACCTCACTGTGTCTGTCTAGAAGAGCCTTGTGTCCGTTTCTGTGTGTTATATGGGTTCTTCTGTGTCTGAGACATAACCTGAGGATATTGAATCCCATCCAGAAAGATTTCGAGAGGGGGTTCTTGCTTTCTATTCACTGCAGAGGTAAACTAGACAATGGGTACAATTAGGCAAGGTTTGCAGCAAGAGAAATCCAGCTAAATACCATAAGGGTGGTCACACATTGGAACAGATGCCCAGAACTGCTGAGCAATCTCAATTCTTAGAGACATCCAAAACCAACTGAACAAAGCTCTGGACAACTTAATAAAACTTTGGAGTTTTAATTGCTTTGTGCAGAGAGGCTCCAGAGATCCCTTCCAGGCTAAATTATACTGTGATTGCATGAATTCTTTCTACAGAACAGTTATATTATTTATCCACCCACAGATCCACATGCTTTCATGATTTTTCGTCTGTAGGCCATGCTGTATCATTCCTCCACACATCAAACTCTCAGAAAGCTGAGAGAAGTCTGGACATGCAATGTGTCATGACAAGGTTCAACAGCCCTCCTCACAACACACATCTTTTCAGTCATAATTTTTCACCATGATATACCTCTATTTGGAACAAAATAAGGGAAGTATAATGGATATTTTTAGCTACAGACAGCCTTTTCTCTATCTAAACAAAATCTATTTGGTATAAAATGCTGAAGAGTTTTTGATAAGTGAAAACATACTAGCTGCATGTTTACTGTGCAAAACAGTTGTAAGGTTCAGAAACTAATAACTAATACGTTTATGAGTGCATAATTTAAAAACAAAAGCTATTTTCATACATATTTATTTGCTTACTTTGACTGATGAATAGATTTGATGGAAGCATTTCTGCCTGAGATTTTTTGAAGCATATGTGATAGAATATCCTTAAAAAACTCATCTGTATAGACAGTCCTACATAATTTCTACAAGCAAATAAATATAATAAATGTTGAAGAATGAGTCTGATTGGAGAACAAGCCTTTTGTATTCCTAATATTTAATGTCAATCAGGTGTAATTAGCTCCAGTTAAGGTTCTATTAGGTGAGTTGTAATGTTTGTTCGAGGATCCTCTTTACAGAACTGATAAATGTTGTTCAGCAAAGACCAGATTAAGAAAAGCATGACTTCAAAGTCAAACTAGCTTGAAACTGCTGCAAATTTTATGGAAGCAGACAGCAGATTCGCATGATTTGCCATGACCTCCAAGAGGTTCTCTTCCATCTCATTTGTTTCCTGCCTGACTACCTACACACTTGGATTGTGTTAGTCCAAGCTGGTTCACTAGAGGCAATTATTAAAAGCAGTGTCAGTTCCCAAACCAACTACTAAAAACTATGGTATGAAGCTCAGCTCTTGCTCTGTCTCCCTACAGCCATGTCCCAGTCTCTAATCAAGAACAGTCCCTTCATTTTCTCCCCATGCTCCCATAACCAGGGCTCAGCCATGGCCCTGCTCCACACCTCGGTATCAACCATTTCTATATCATAAGGAGGCCCCTAGGTACAAATACTCTTAGAATTTAGAGGAGTTAAAATATTATTATGGCAACTTCTCCAATCCATATGTGCAAGTTACACCTTTATATACCATTTCCAAGCACAGCAACTAAAACACAAACTTTAAATTAGACAACAGACCTTAAATTAAAAATTGATTAAACATTAGACTATTGCAGTTCAAGTATAGGAGCAGAGAAATATTTCACTGTGTTTATGCGTAACTGTAAAATTTCTAAAACTGATATTGAGCTTGAAAGATGATTCGATTATGTTTTTGATCTTAGTAGAATTAAACTCCATGTGGCATATGAAATAGGCTAGGTAGAATTCCTGTGAGCATAAAATTAATGTTGTGAATATACTTGGATTTGATCAGCCAAAATGCAATATTATCTCAGATATAAACTATGTTTACCAGGCAGCACATTTATGATGCTGAGCTACTGAATCTGGCACAGCAGTTCTAATCAAATCTGGTATTGATAAAATAATACATAAGAAACAGATGAATGAATCAGAATTACTTCACATCAGAAGTGCACAAATTACTTCTAGACGAATGAACTGAGATTAGTTCTATCCCAACCCCCCAGCTATCCTTTTTTTCTGGCACTCCTTTTCCTGCCTTGTGGAGAGAAGAGTATCCACCAAATAATGGCATCACAGGCATCTGCTTACATGATGGGTCTGCACTATGTTTGGGCTCTGCATATATTCTAACAGAAAACTGCATAAACGTCCAGAAGGTGATGGGCAACATTTTGCTATGGTGGGTATGTGGAATTGCAAAAGAAGGCCAGACTGCCTTTGCGTGTTGCTGTAAATATCCATGTGGTGTCACTCGAGAAAAGATTTGAGGCTCACCACTCATTACATTGTAGCACTAATAATAATAATTTGTTAAATCCACACTGTCCTTGCACATAGTTCTAAAGGTCAACATTAAGTCTGAACACAATAACCCACCTAGTTATGGGACATTTCAACTCTAGGCACAGGTTGTGATACACAATGAACTAATTTAGACCTGTCCTGTCATCTGTACTTGCTAAATACTTGTCTGAGCACAGCTGTGCTACCAGCTGCTTAAAAAATAGGGCAATCCCAAAGTCCATGTGCAGACGTGGTTTGTCAGAAAAACACAGGGAAACACAAAAAAATACTCTAAAGTTGTGTTTTGTTTTTTCCTGAAGACACATCTAAGTTTGAATAAGTCTGCATATGCAGAAAATCTCCAGAACAAAAAACATAGAAAATGAGCAAAGAAATTAGGGCCAGTGTTTAAAATGGTAAACATCCCAAGTTAAAAGGATTTTCCTCTCAGACAATGCTCTCAATTTCTTTGCAAAAAGAAATTCTGCTGTTCTGCTGTGTGACATGTGGTCAGACCAGAAAGTCTTCCATCTCCAGATCTGAAATCTCTTTTTTGGAACACACAACATTTTATTTATCTTAAGCCAAACAGAAGAAATCTTAGTCAAAGTGATCAGATACCATGGCAATCCAAATGAATACTATAAGGCTTTCATAATATGAAATTTTCACACAGAAAGATGTCAGATTTTTTAGGCAGATAATTTACCCATCAGAGATAAAGACTCTAGTCAATTAAAGTTTGTGGAGGTTAACATTGAATGTACTGAACTGCTTTGATTTTAATAAAAGAAAAAATATACTGTGATCAAAAAACACACTCTCTCTTTTTTAAAACTTTCAAAATTTACTTTCAGATTATTGGGTTTTTAAAAAGGCTATGCTTAAACCCATTTTTGTTCAAAGTAAACAAACTCTTTTACTTACCAACTTTTCTTTAAGCCAGTTTTAGTTTTAAACTGTGTTACTACTCTTTTCCCACTACACAACTATTCCCATCCCCGAAGACAAAATAGGGTAGTTGGTCTTGCTTTTGATCAATAAATTTCTCTTTTATTGCCTCATGGACTTGATCAGCACATTTTTCATTCAAAAGTAATGACAAAGTTTCAATGGACTTTTCCATTAGAAGGCTCAGAAGCTGGCTCTACTAATCCATTCAAATGAACTTCAGACTGGCAATGATTTCAATTAGACCATTTTGCAGATAAAATCAGGAAGAGCTCTTGCTTGATTAAGACCAGCCCTCCCCAAGCCAGGCCACAGAATTTCATTTTTATTCCTATACTGGCCTCAAAATTTGCATTAAAGACACATCTGAAAAACAGCTCAGCTTGTAACATTTTTTACTGGGTTTTATTTTAAAGGAAAAGCAGAGTTTTTATTTTTGTGGATTGAAGTCTATAAATGCAAAGCCGATCTCTATGAAACCAATATTTTGCCCCAAGAGATCAATCTTGGTGGAAAATCAGTAGGTAAAAAACTGAAGGAGAAAATATATTAAGGACAATAAAACTCCTTTTTATTTTGAAAAATTGTGTTTAATTCTATATTTGTATTTTATTTTCTACTGTATTTTCTCTCAAATAGGGGTGGGAGGTAATGCCCTATATATTACACACAGTATTTTACAACATGTTGCCAGATAATGCATAGTTTTGTAGGACTACTGTGCCTTTTGCTGACAACATGTTCTGATGGCCAGTGTTGACCACTGGTACTGTTTTGGTAGTAAGTTTGTGCAACACATAATTATCTATTCCTTTATGGCAGATGCCGGCTCCCCTTCACGCCCTTCAGCAGAGGATCTTTGTTCTTGGGGTTACACCATTGACATTGACATCAGCTTGCCCGAGAACAAGAAGGTTCAACCCAAAGACTTTATGATCATTGAAGAGAAACAACATTCCCAAGCTGGACAGCAGGCTGCACCACACGCACTGCTGAAACCCACAGCAGAGCAATAGCTTCTGTGGAGAAGACATGGCTCTGTGGAGAAGACATGGGACAAGGCTGGGACACCCTCAGAGCCAGTCTTGCAGTGGGTGTAGGACAGAAGCATTGTCCTCTTTCTCCTCCAGCTCCTGACACCAAAAATTCCATGCTTCAAAGTTGAGAGTTGAAGAGAAGAATGTAACTGCACCACTAAAGATCACACTGCAGTGTGTACAAAACATGATTGGAGATGCTAGGGTAAAAAGTAATAATAATTCAAGCCTGAGGCAAGCACCTGTCTCAGAAAGTTCAGCACATACAACAAAAGTTTGGAAAGCAATACCAAGTAAGGATCTCTTCACAGTGGGCAGCTGATATCTCCAGTTTCTGAGGTCAATCCCAGTACATGCATAACATTATTTTCTTCTGCCTTCTTAAGTATCTCTTTAGTGATAAGAAATTAAAGCCTCCTGATTTTTGTGTTATAGGAAAGTATAATTAGGCATACTTGAGCATTCTCTGTGCATCTTGCTATTCAGTGATTTTAATTGCAACATTTCATTGCAGGTGAAGACCTGAGATTGGGGTAGTTAGACCCATTCTCACACTTTGCATGGGTTTTCCAAACTGTTATCCACCGTCAAGCCTCACCAGTGCACTCCAATAGACAGACAGTTGGTAATTAGTCCTATGATTAGCACTTTCCTTAACCTGCTATTCTGTAGCATTCCAGTCATATGCAGTAGTTTCTGTAGTGGAAGAATCCTGGAAATACCTGGTAGTTCTCTTACATATGCCTGAATTATATTTTAAAATGTATATAAAAATGTTATATACAAGTAAACATGAAAATATTTTACATAAAAATGCTGTTCTCCATATAATTATCTCATTATAGTTTAATTTCCTACCTAAGGCTTCTCTAAGGTCTTCTAAGTATTCAGAGTGATAAGTTGTAAAGTGTTGAAATACTGATGACAGGGATCCCCATCTTCCCTGCCAAAGACTGAAGGTATCAGAGGAATTGACCTTCTCCTCTCTCTTTCTTTCCTCTCTTTTCCTCCTCACATCTCTACGTGAGGGGGAAAAACCAAAAACAAACAAACACAACAAACAAACAAACAAGAGACAGATGAAATATTATAAGCTTGTCTTTCAATTCACTCAAATTAACTATGGGACTAATTGAGCATGCACTGAAGCCACAAACCTTCCACTGCTTTAGAGGAAAACCCTTCAGAACCTGGCCCTAATAACCTATGTGAGATGTGAGAGGCTCAGGTGCTTGCCCCTTTAGCAATGCTCCATGCTCCCAAAGGAAGCCAGGAAGGCAGTCCATCACCCAGCCATCAGAGGAGCCAGTCTCAGCCTCATCTAATTTTATGTCAGTGAAACTGCGTCACAGTCCTCCAGAGAGGACAACATGTTCCTTGCATTCTGCTAGAACAGGGCAGATCATAAATTATTTTGGGGCATATTTTCCCTTGGGTAAATGCACTCTCCAGTACTGTTCAATATACTTGAGAGAATGATGCTGCAGCTTGGCAAAATGAGTAAGAACATCAACTCACTCACCCATCAGTCTATGTAAAACAGCTCTGTATTTGCAATTAGCAGCATAAGTGACAAGACAGTACCCGACTGGGACAAGTAAAAGCTGCTGAGATTAATCAAGTGTTCCCATGGCAAGAACTGTTCTGGAGTACATGCCAGGTCTGAAAACAGAAATCTTTTGTGTCTTGTTTGTTACCATACAATATGTGGTTTCCTTCCACGCCTCATTCTGATTTTGACAAGTGGACACTTTGAAGAATGAAAGCTCAAAAGGTCTGCTTCTACCAGAAGTACATTGAGTGTTTATAATGTCAGTTTTTATTCTATAGTGAACACTAGAAAAATTGTTGAAAAACACTTCTGATTTGAAAACCACATTTTGATTTTGAATAGAGGGAAAAAAGCCCAGCACAATAGTTTTTAAGCTATGCTTCAGAAAAACTAAGAGAAGAAATCCTTTAGATACTGATAACTTGGGGAAAAAAGATACTGAAAGGCTTACAAAAGACCAGTGTTGGTCAAATTATTACTTCTATGATAACACACAGACATGATTTATATTTTAGACTGCTAATCCTGAAAAATTATACATAGCAATAACAGCAAGTAGAAAATGCTGCATTGCTTATGACCAGCTAAAACTCTGACCTTGGATTCAAAGAGTACAAAGCATGTTAATACAGAAAAAAAAAAGGCTTACTTCAAAACCATAAATTCATTTGGAAATAGTTGGAAAAACAGAGTATTTAAGCTCTAGCTAACCAAATAGTTGAACCTGTGCCCAAGGTTGACCTTCCCTCACAAATTGTTTTGATTGAAATAATGCCTACTGGTTGAGACAGAGCCAAGAGCCGAACTTGGCAGACACCATGCACAAGTTTTTGAATTCCCAATATTTAGCTTATTTGTGGGGATTTTTCCCTTTAAAATACCAAACAGCATGAAGAGAAAAGGTTAGCAGGTTAAAATGCTGAGAGTCTGACTGCCAGCTGAATCAGCCTGGTTTTTCATAGCCATTTACAAAAGGCCTGGGCTGAGTTCAGATCAGTATCAGAATTTCAGCATCAGATGCCATATGCCCTTCACATACTTCTGCAACCCCAAATTATGTGGGAAACTATGTAGGAAAAGGTTTTGAAGTGAGAATTAGGAAAGGGAGCCATAGTGCAGGGGCTATAACCAGTATGTCCTAACAAGAATGCCAGTATGGTCTGCAGTGCTGCACTAAAGCCCTTCAAAACCAGATCAGCCCATTCAGGCACCACAATAACAAAATCACTGAGACATGTGAAATGGCATGTCAGTCCATACAGTCTTAATGTGTTATATCCCTTTCAGTCACTTCACTACATGCTGTAGCCTAGGCCCTCATAAAAGTAGCTTTGCAATCCTGATATTTTCCCTGCCTTGTGAGGAAATAATACAGCTCTTTATTTTTCCCTCTTAAAAATGTGCATTTGATTCATTCTAAGAGATAATAATCTAAGATCTTGTCGGCCATTTTCTTGGAATTAATTTCTATAATAAAACAGAAGCTTCTAGTAGATTTAATCTCAAAAAAGTTTCTTCAGAAAGAGAGGGGTTTTTTTTCAGAGGAGCAAATAAGAGGTATAAGGCCCTTTGGCAAGGGATATCTCACATATTTGACGCTATAATCAGCCATACTTTATTCCCAAAGGATTGTATGCAATTTTGTTTTCTCTCTGCAGTTTAGAGAAGGACATCCATTCAAATTCTGATGAATGCCTTAATTAAGTGACCATCTCAGATTTATTAAAAGTTTGGGTTCAAAAGTTCACGTGCCTGAGGACTTGCTGCATTTTTTCCTGCCGTCTCTAGGTGCATTAATTTTAAGAATAATTAGCAAATTACTGGAAGCTCAGCCTGTGTACAAAAAGAGATGGGAGTTTATTCTCCAGAATCTTTGGAAGTAACTTATTCATTCTTGATTCAGATCCAAACAGATTCTGTAAGAAGTATTTTATTGTGGATGTTTATAATTTGCAGTGTGACAGTGCTTAGAAGTTCCAGTCAAGGACCAAGTTTTATATATGTCATTGGAAGGCAGCCTCTGCCCTCAGGATCTAGACATCTAATTTAAAAGGCCCACTAATAAAATTATGCCCATGCATTTTCAACCAATTTTAAGAAATAAATCAGTTCATTAAGTGGTGAAAGATTGCCCACACTTCTTATGCTTTTACTGGAAAGCACAATGTCTTCTACATGTCAGAAATAATTCATGGCATTGTATAATCTAAATAACATCCTGCCTTTTCCCCATTAAATTAAATTGTAAGGCTTTTTTCCTAGACAACAGCCGAAGCAGGACATTTGTGAGTTTTAATTACCTTAAATTGTCCAGTTGTCTTCTTAAACATACAGTACATCATCTAGATACCTACAGTGTCATTAAACAGCATTTGCGTTTAACAGAGCATTAAAAGACTAGACACTTTCTACTGCTAGTCATTGCATTTCTTGCAGTTGTACCTTTAGTGAAATATTAGACTGCATTCTGTGAAGTACTGTATTTTGCTGACAATTGTACATTTTTTTCTACTCATCAGCAGAAAAATCCAGAGAATGAATTGTCAAGCTTATGTGACATATCTGTGTGGAGCTAGAGGCCTTGTCCACATTCATCTATTTCTCATCATACACAAATGTGAATACATCAGAAATGCCTGTCTTCAAGTGCATGGCTACTCAGATATCATAAAGATGTGTGGAAAATAACAGAATGGGCTCAATTATCAATTATGAAAAAACTCTAGCACAGCGTAGCTCTTGGGGCCAGCTCAACCACATGCCACAGTATAAAATGCAGTTTCCTCAGCCTACTGTCCCGAGCTCAGGCGCATGACTAAAACTAAAAAGTAGGGGAAAAAATCCCAATATTCTTTCTTTTTAGCTATTATAAAAGAACTAGCTTAAAATAGGATCTTCTTTATCTTTCCAGATTTAGTACAAAGAAGCAGCCTACGCAATGAACAGCAATTATCGCAAAACACACTAAACAAATATGCACAATAATAAGAGCAATTTAGGATGGATACAGCAATTGTCTCACAAGATAGTCTGGTAAAAAAATCTGATGTAGAGTGGATTTGAATGTATAGGAAAGGGTGAAATTTAAAAATGGAGAAAAATAACAGAGATGTGTTGAGGGAGGTAAGGTGGAGATGACAATTCCTGCAGCAAGGAAAGAGAGACTATGCATCCTTTAGAGGCAACAGTAGAAAAGAAGGGTTAAAAGAGAAATGAGAAAATGAGTGTCACATTGCCTTCAATATAATATTTCAAATCAGTATAAAAGAGGCCTCCTTCCAGTAAAAAAGTTAATCACAGGATTAAGTGCCACTATTTTTTCTATTCCTATTGCTGTCAATGGCAGATTAGCCATTGCCTTGTTGAGCTGTGACTTGTTGAGATCTAATCGTGCCACTTCAGAAAGCCTAAGCTACAGAGTACATCATCACAGGAGAACACTGACATTTACTTCTCCTTTATACTGTTCTGCTACATACAGCTCACAGCTCTGCCCTGATGCTACTAAGCAAATCCATTTATACGCGTCTTACCGCATTTACACAATAGCAAGACAACTTTCAAAGTTAAATGACTTTTGTCAGTTTACAATATGAAGCTTTCCAGTTAGTTTTTATTTGTTAGTTTCTGGTGAATCCTAAACACTCACAAGGGCCTTAATAGCATTTTCTTCCTTAGTTGCTTGCTTTGTCCAGCATCTTTTCACTTCTCTGCCACCGTTCACAGCATTATATGAGATAATTGGATGTTGCCATATTTCCAGTTGTACCCACTCTGCAGAGTTTATGATTATCTTTCAAAGAGGTATGGTGTGATTTGAGAGACCACTTGATAAGCTGGTAGGTTATTGACTGACTTTAAAATGGCAAAGGGACTCAGCTGACTCTCCTATTTTAGGCAGCTACAAAAAACTCATGGCTGAGCAACTGCCTCACTGTTCTCCAGCATGTTCTTCTTGTGAAGTAGAACATCCTTGTTGAAGCCACCCCTTCTGCAGTTCATGCTACTGTAGCAGACTCTCAGTGTTCCTAGAATGCACCCAGTTGGTGGCCAAAGCTCAGATGATGCACAGCCACTCTCTCAGCTCAGGTGACCCAGTTGCCTATAAATGTGTTGACGTTAGTAACAGATTCTGCTTGAAGTTCCCACAAAACAATAATCTTCTCAGAGACATCAGGCAGAAGCTACCACATGGTAAAAGTTGACGCACTCACACATTGCTGCTACAGAACAGGTTTTCATCCTAAAATAAATAATATTCCCCAGACACAGTGAAAGACCCAACTGTTTTAAATGTATTATTCCCTCAATAAATAAGCAAAAAAAAAGTCCTTTACATGACAAGACTGATACCATACTATTTTGCTTCTATGTATGCCTGGTCTCTCAGCATATCAAGCAGCTCCAACAGTCCTTGCCCTAAATATACGCTTGGAAGAGAGAAAGATCCATGAGAAAAGATTGTTAATAAATTTTGGATTTTGTTTCTGGCTATTGTAGTTCATGGACATGACGAGAGACCAACAAGTTGACAAGATAGTTCTGACTTTAAAGGGGCATCAGCTATTTCTCCCTTCTAAGTTTATTGTATGTCTAAGTCAATTTAAGAATGATTATCCTGTTTAAATTTCTTACTATCTGTTATAAACTCACATAAATATTTAGTTTAAACAAGCATCTTCAAAGTGTCTCCTGGCAATCAGCAACAGGCCCTTCCCATACAAATACAGCTGGATGTTTTGAAATCGAGCATGATGAACTGTGAAAATACAAACCAAAAAATGTTAACTGCACATTCTCACAAAGCTGCATTTTTGAGGCAGTATTTCTACCCTTTGAAATATGAACTGTTTATACTTCAATGACTCTGGCAAAGTGTGCACTCCTTGGTGGGTGGCTGAATGCTCTCCAATGATGATTACAAGAGGAGATCTTAATATTCAGCCTGCTAGAAAAGAAGAACTTTGAAGGGTGAGGGAGTGAAGGATGAGAGGTAAAAGCAATTGAGCTATTTTAGCTGTCTACAAGACTTCATCAGGGCTCACTGTGAGCTGTGGTGTTCATGACGAGTTCAGTCACTGGTGCCGGGCCATTGCTTCATCCTGCCCCTAAGCAGGTACTCACATTTGGTCAGAAGGATTTCTTGTTGAACACCAGTTGACTCTATGTGATGTACATATGCATCATGAATCTCCTCGGAAACACATCGTCATTTTTGCAATTGATTTAAGGAGAACCAGAATCAGCAGTTTTCAAGAAAAAGTAATTACTACTATGGAAACTTACTTAACTGCTTCTTCGAAAATAACATTTTTAAAAGGACATTAAATAATTAAAATCAAAGCACGGTTATTTGATAGGTAAGATTATTTCACATTCACTTCATCAACAGTAGAAATAATTACTTTTAAGCTTTGAGATACACCAAACACAAACATGTCTTTTTCCACATTAAACCACCAGAAGTTATCATTCCTCATTCTTTGGCTTTTTTTAACTGCACAGAAGAAATTTATGAGGAAATAATGACTGGAGATAATTTTTTACCTCAACAAAGTTTATAAAATTTTTTTTACAATTGCAGAGTATAACGATGCATTAAAAAAAAGTCATGATTAAGCAGACTGACCTAGGACAAGTTACATAACAGACGTTTTAGCTAGACAAGCATATGTATAATACATCTGACAAGCTTCTGTCTGTACAGATTAGTACTTGCTTTCAAAGCCACAGAAAAATGATACCTTAGTATGCAAACTGAATAAGGAAAAAAAAATGCTATCTTTAGAAAAAAATTGTTTACTACATAATTTCAGCTGTCAGAGAACAACTGCAATTTAAAAACAGAACAAATTGAAAATATTTTTACTCCTCGGATACTATTAGCATCATCAGTGAGTCAGTAACAGAAGCATAGTTCAAGTCATTGCACTGACATTTATATTTGCAAAAAATGAGGCACAGTTCTGTGGCCATTCCAGAGCTTTCCTTCTGATTAGGAGTGTGCTGAGAGTTGCATCTGACCCCTCACTGGGCAGCAGCTGAGGGAACCCTGAAACAGGTCTGTCAACCACCAGTCAGTTTTAAAATGCTGCATGACCACAACTGCAGTAAGTGTTGGTTTAACTTAAGGCTGTTTTCCATGACACCAGGAGGCTGCTCCCACCAACACTTCCCATGCTGGATAGCAGGAGGAGGAGATCCACAGTGTTTGCTTTCCAGAAATGCCAGCCCCAAACACTGAAGCCACACACATCTTAGCTTGTGTCTCAGCATTAAGCCGGTTCTCCAGCTCTTTTGTGCCCAAAGAGGAATACTCAGTGACATCAAGGCTGCATCAAAGAGCGAAGCAGAAAACTGTCTTTATTTTCTCTATCTTACTGCTATGAAGCTCCCTACAAAAGAATTCAATGGACCACATGTGGAAGGTTGACAAAATCATAAAAACCTGAACCTAGCAAATGGAAATTGTAAATATTCACATTTATTATACTACAAAGGAGCAAAAGTTATCTCATTCAACTGGAATCTGACAGATAATTGAACCATTGCATGTCTACTTAAATAACTGTTAGTTTGATAATACACATTGAGATTAAAAGACCTCCAAAAAATGAACTTACATAAAGTTGCTAATGCCAGCCATTAGATGATGTTAAGGTAGCAAATGGAAGAGATGATTGTCTGAATATTCCAATATTAATATCTAAGATTTAAGACCTACAAGATTTAAGATTTAAGACCTACAACTAGTTCAATACAAAAATATATCTTTGTTTCAAATAATTACAAGCTTTTTTATTGTCTAGCTTTAGCTTTCCTTAACTGCAATCAGGAAAAGATTAGAGTGTGTATCTGGTTTTCTTTCAGGTTTGTTTTTTTTTAATGTTATTTAATAATTCAGCTGAGATAGCTTGAAATTAGATTTAACTAAAATTACATTGAAATGAAACAACAATCACAAAACAGTATTTTTAAAAAGAGTTATGCTTGTTGATTTTCCTTCTATAAATCAGTTAAAGAGCCTACTAAAATTAGGAGTAACTGAAAGTACCTCTGGCATAAATGTTGTCTCTGCTGACTTTAAATGGGGACCATAAACTTACCCCATTAATATAGACTATAGGATGCTGCAATGGGGACTAAAACAGGGAACCAAAAACGGTGATATCTGAAGAAAAACACTGCCTGTGGACCCCTTTCTCTACAGATCATGGCAAACACAGTCACCAGTTCTTCTTCTAACAGAAAATGAATCCACCTCATTCACAATTACATTATATGTTTAGAAGAAAATCAAATATTAACTAAATTCACTTAAAGCAAATCACAACCACTCTCTTTCTTTAATAATTTCAACAGCAGGCAGACATGCTCTCTTTTGTCATCAGCTATGGGACTGTGTGCTTACAGAAGACTGATCTAGGTACCAGTCACATTTTTCTTGTCTTTATCACAGCATGTTAGATTTAGCTTCTAAATGCACATTTTTTTAATTTCTTTTTAATTTCTTCATTGCTTTCTTTTTAAAGCATCTTGTAAATATTTAGCAATGTGAAGCAGTTGTCATAAATGTGCAACATATTACTGGGTAGTTGACTTAGGGTGTTTCCTCACTATTTCAGTGCAGCAAATTGCCAAACCAGTCCTGCTGGGATGAACAATTCTCCCTGACTCTCTGGGGTTTGTTACAGTGAAGCTAGACTGTACTGGGAAATCTTTCTACGTAATTAAAAGAATGGAAACAAAGTGAAAGAACACCACAGGAACCACTGTGCTCTCCAGAGAGCATCCCACAGCATGTCCTGTAGATGACTGGTGGCCCACAGAGCACAGCTGAGGAGCTACAGGAAGAGAGGAAGTTTTGTAATGAGCCTGCTTTGCTTGCAAGTGACTTATACATGCACTTCAAAGCACATTCTGCTACCATATATTTTATGTCCTGTACAAAAGTCATGCAGACTTTTCTTCAATTAAAATTTCAGCACTGAATAATACTTGTGAAATCACCATAATCCCTAAGTTTTTCACATTCTACCAAGCCACAGAATCACTCCACAGCATTTTAGGAAAAACATCCAGGCCATATAAAGAGGAATCATACTAATTTTTCTTAAATCAGGACACTAAACTGAGAAACTACTCTAATAGCATTATAACTACAATAGTAGCATTAATATTGATTATTATTAGACATAGCAGTATTTAAACTGTTATTTTAATATGTCTTTATTAAATTTCCTTTCTTATTTAAAAGCTATCTTTTAGACTATACAACTCTATAATCTGATTTACTTCTTCATGAAAATAAAAAATAAAGTTGGTTGCATTGCTCTTTAATACACATTGAATAATTTTGCACACACAATCAATTCAGGGATGAATATATTATGCACTTTTCTGATTATGGACATAAACAGGATAGAAATTATGTGACATATTATGTAGGAGAGATAAAAGGAGTAGTTAGGCAGAAAGTACAGGCAGGAACTGTCAGTGTCTCAGATATGGGGTTACTCACCACTCTTTAAATAGGCTTTGTGGTGTACATTTCTTTGAACACTATTTTCCAAAGAGCAACCAAAGCTGCTTTCTTTTGCTAAAGAAACCATCCTTAAATTTAGAATAATTTTGGAGAACACTGAGAAATCTGATGCTTTATGAGACCTGGTTTTTCACTTACAGATAAATGACATACACATTTGAAATTCATGCTCTCTTTACTACACTCTTCCTTAAATGCAGGTCTGTAATTTATCTGCATTCTCAGATAATGTCCATAAAAAACTGGAACATCAGAAGAGCTACTGATAAGGTGAAGTTCCATAATAAAATTTTTTGTGAGTCACACAGATGAAGGTCATTGAATTATTTTTAAAAGGCAAAAAGATAATCCAATAAATATGCACAGGAAAATGTTTCCTTTGTCTATCAGAAGCAAGGAAAATAGTTTGTTTCCTTTTGCTTTCTCTTGACAAATTAAAACAACATATTATTTCAAATTATTTTGTTCTTAAATAGTACCGTATAATTAGTGTGGGTATTTTTATTATAGTTCTTTAAGTATCAGTCATTGTTCCATATTTATCATTACAGGGATTTATATGCTGTGGATAATGCCTTAATGCAGTATCAAGTTGGAAAATTAAATGGATTTCACATGAGTGCACAATCCAAATCTCACTAAAGGAAATGTACAGATCACAGTGAACATTGAATCAGACTCATGGTGAATAATCTAAAGCACACTAACTTCATTCATTACTATGCAAACCCCTTTTTCATGTACGTATCTATATGTATAACTTTATGACTTCCAAAATATAGATAAATGGTTATAGCTTTATCATGATTATTTTTAGCAACATATGTTGCTAAATATTGCATGAAATCAAATTATTCATGCTATTCAAGTAAGCATAATGAAACCATCCACCTTTAGGAAAAACTACTTTCTAATTACAAAAATAAACAAATACAAAAACCATTAAAATAAGCTACACATAAATGTTTACTTTTAAACACAGTAAAATTAGACGGTTCTACCTTTTTTCATTCAAAGTTGTTTTCCCAGCTGTGCCCTTAACTTTGTTTATGTCATATTTATTTTAGTAGAAGAACGATTAATTTTTTTCGGAAACAGTACAACAAACAGTTTAGGCTGAAAATATCTCCCCAGAGCTTTTGTTTAAAAAAAACCAGAAGTTACAGCTACAGGACCCATGAGCATCCCAAAATGGTCTGAGTGTGGTGCCTCTGATATAGGGATTGTGAAGTTTAAATTCAGTAAGTTTATAAAACATCATATATAGATATACATATATGACAGAAATGTGTCTGTTGAATCACAGCCCTTTAACAGACAGATTCTAACAGGTTCTGAAAACTGATGTAAGCTAAATTCAGTTTTAGAATACAGGCATTCTCAATAACAAGAGTAATTTTTAAATAATTTTTTTTTTAAATATTTTGCATTCTCTTATTTTAGGACAATAAGATTAAATAAGGTACTATTTTAAAAGAAATATACAGGGGTCATGAACATCTTTTAGTCCTTACTTTTATTATTTTATTTTTAGCATGACAGAAAAAATAATTTAATTTCAGCTGCCTAAAAAGTAGCAGTGTAGTTTAAGTCTAGCCTCATTTCTTAGGCTCCCTTTACTGTTATCGTCACCTTCAGAAGGAGGTTCAATTTCCTTCTTCTGAAGAAAAATCATCGTTACTTCCAAAGAAAGCTGCTGTGCTGTAATATCAATAGCCAACATTCTGCAACCTGCAACCCCTGCATAAAAAGTCAAGTAGTTTACATCTGTCAAAGCCACGTTAAAACTTTCCTAGGTATTTGGCCTTTTTTATTTTACCCATCCACTTAGACTGCGGTTCCCTTTCGTATCTTAGGCACCAACTGTATCCAGAAGCTGTGACATCAAATGACTGCAAGGAGGAGTGGCAGCATGGGAACGTGGACCATTCCATAGGCTCAGTTCTGTCAGTGGACATCATGCCATGACTGGTGTTTGGGGATGTGGACCATGGAGTACATATTATTCCACAGACTGGAAACACAGGCTTCTTGATCTTGTTCTTTCAGAGCAATACAACAAGGCAGCAAGATTTCCCACAGTACCAGAAACAGTAGTACACATTGAGGAATACTGTAATTGTCTTTTTTTTTTCATTTTAGTTTTCTTCTCTGAGGTGAGACCCAGCTGTCATATCTTGAGTTCTGATAAGAGTGCCAAGAATGTTTATGTTATCCAGTCAAAGCCAACCAATGAACTCCTCAGGAAAAAATAACCTATTAAAAAATGCCTAAGCAAATAAAAATCTGGCACTTTCCAACATACAGTTTTCACAGATAACTTTATTTATCTAATTCAACTTTTTATTCCTGAAGCCTTTAGGATGAAATACTGCTCCAGGAAGGCTTGTGACTGTGAGAGGTTGAAAGCTGAAGATGTTTGTAACATCATGGACAATGAAACCACTGATCAGCATGAGCAAGAATATATATAAGAGAAAAGCAATGAGCTGCAGAATACAGCAAGAGGCAGCTTTTCAGACACTTTTATGATCTCCAAAAGGACAGTTTAGCATGTAGAAGTTCACTGAATGGCAGAGATACAATATCTCCAAAGTAATAAGACATCAACATTATATCTCTTTTTTCATTTAAAAGAGAAAAATTAGATTAAGTGGATAAAAATTGTCTCAATGACTGTATCAAAATAGTTCAGTCAGCAAGTCTTTCCTCAGGGCTGCAGGAGAGATGAAATAACTGTCATTTGATCTACACTGTATGCACAGTGCTGCACAGAAGTTGGAAGAAAGATGACACTTCTAGTCATCTAATTCTAGTCTTCTAATTAACAGAGATTAGGAAATGTCGCTGTATAAGACAGACAAAATATCTTGTGTGGACAGTTTTATCCTTTAGAAATTCCTCTTCCTAAATGGGAATCATCTGGAGCTCTTTCACTTTGGGAAGTCAAGGCAGAGTAGTAGTTAGCTATAAATCCAAGCCTTACCACTGATGTCCTTAGCCAAATGCTCCAAAGTGTTGAAAATCTAGAAATAGCCAAGTCCACCCTATTTCCAGCCTAAGATAATGTAGTCTTTGCTTTATTAATCTGTTGGGATGACAAACTTTTAGGTGAAAGATCTGCCTTTTATAAAAGCACTACATGGGAAGAGATAGAAAGTCATTCTTACACAGTCAGTTGATACCCTTAGCAAACGTTCATGTGATATTTTCCCTAAGCTGACAAGCTCTCACAAAAAACATTGTCTTCCCCAATGGGAACCAGACAGCAGAACCATACAAACATACTCTGGTCACCTACAAAAAATTTTAAAAACTGAACATATATAAATTCAGTAAGGAATTAATTAAGTAATTATTGCTATTTTATGAGAAATCTCATTTATTATAGATATATTTTAAAGAATTTTTATATTGTTTAAAGAATATTATTAAACTTGATTATGTCTCTATTTGTACAATTATAGAACAGGCCATAAGTATTTACAGACAGAAACACTGAAAACAACCAGTTCCTGGCAGACAAGATATGACTGAACATACTGCATGAAGAGTGGCAATATTAATCTTCACTGTTTAATACATCAACCCAAAAAGGCCATCTGTTTGTCATTTGCAAATGTTTCATAAAACCTACTGAAGCATGTGGATGGCTTGTTGGGACTCTGATAAGAGACCAGAAAAAAGAGCCTCAAGTATTAATTATATTCATTTCTAATTGTTTATTCTTTAGGAAGTAAACAATACTGTTTCTGCTGAGCATGAAACAAAAATGTTTAAAGATGCAGATGGGTGTATGGGCACAATCAGCTGCTTACAGAACACTTTGTAGAAATTTGAGCTTCACAAGTGAATCCCTTATCCAATTATTTGTTCTCCCTGTTCATGGTTTATATTAATTAAAAAAAAAAGCAACTCAAAACATAAAAAATCTCACCAACAAGAAAACAAACAAACCATCAAACCAAAAACATGGAAAAAAAACAACAGAAAAAAATGTTACTTGGTATGAATACCATGAGTTTTGCATTATCGGTGAAAGACAAAACAGGCAGAAAGCTTTACAAAAACCAATGTTTTACTAAGCAAGACCAGCCTGACTCTTCCAGTCTGACTCATGATTTGGGCTTGATGAGGAGCAGCAGATCAAAACGCACAACAGGGGCTCACTGCAATAACTAATGAAAAAGGAAGTACTCAGAATGAAAAACTAAATCAAGCCAATAGGTGGGCCAGTGTTCATGAGTCACATTAGCTCTTTGCTCCCCACAATTGTTTGCTGAAAAAATTTCAGGTCTGCATAAATAGAAGGAGAAACTATATAAAGACACTTGTGCTCCTAATCCAAAACGTATTATTTTTCTCTTGAACTCTGAGCCTTTGTCATTTCTATTATATTTATTCTATTATACTTACTCTATTTAAGAGGCAACTAGCTCTCTTTCAGTGAACAAGGTTGCGTAATTAACAGTACTGTCAAATTTATGTCCACCAGGGGCTTTAATTACCATAGAGGAGGCCTAGTTTCTTTAGTGGGCAACCAGGTTTGTGACACACTATTGTGATCCAAGTTTTCTAATACTTCATTTCAGGTTCTTATTATAGAAAGAAAAGTGCTCCTAAACTTGATAATCTCAACTGATTTCTGTTGCATTGATTTCTATTTCTTTTTAACAGTATCACAGTATCTCTTGAGTTGAATAAATGTGGTCAAAACATTGCCTAACCTGTCTTTTTACCTGATTTCTGAAAGGATGAGTCTACCTACATTAGATAGCTTCTTCCAGGCCCAGACAGATCTTTAGCCAACTAATTGTGGTAAAACATCTCAAAGTCATACCAGAGACTAAGATGATTACAGTTTCCCCTTTCTCTCCCACATTATTCAGCACCGCTTGTGCCTGGCAACCCCATTCACAGCATGTCTGGCTCAAACCCCAAAGCAGACATATTTTTTCAATTAATTGATGACTGTCCACAATATGTTTTCCACAGTTTTGATCTCGTCTCTCATTAGCAGAAGGGAGTTTGATTAGCTTTGGATCCAAAGAAGCATGGTTTAGTCTGTTACATTTTCAAACAAGATCCATTATTAAAAACAGTCTTGCAGAATATTATCTGTGTGGAAGATTATATTTCACAGTTCTGGCAAAAGGCTTAGACACTGCCTGGCAATTACATTTCTGCAGCACTCTCAGATAGATGTAAACTATTTTAATGCTGATTAAGAGTATGTATATGTGATGACATTAAGGCGCTTCACCTGTTTCTCACATGATCTTAAATGAATATGTGCATGTTCTTAGTTGATCCAATGGCAAGGTAAAGTATGTGATTTTATAAGTTCCACTATGTGGAACTTAAAAAATTGGTGTAAAGTATCCAAAACTACACTCAGTCTCTCCCAAGGACAAATACCCCAAACCTCCACAGTAAACCACTTGCTTCTAAATTACTTCCCACAGCACATTGGCTAATTCCTTTCCAGTTTAATTTAGAGATTTCCAACCCCTAAGCTCATCACAGCCACTATGTACAATTCTTTCAGATGATTCCCAAAAACAGATTAAAAGATATGGCCCTGTCTAGGATTAAGCCAGGCTGTTGAAATACAGTTTAAAGTGATTTCAGACTATAAACCTCCATGACTGGGTTATGTCATAATTCTGGACAACAAGAAGGCAAAAGATCCCGTAATCCCACAGAATTTGATGGCTACTGATATCCTTTTAACAGAGGTCTGCCTCTCTGACAATTTTAACGCTTTCTAATGTATAAAGGTTTCTTGAAAATCATCTGTGCGATTAAATTATCATCTATTTTTCCACCTGATTCTTTCACCCTGGCATTTTCCTAAACAAATAGAAACATGTTTTAGAGACCTGCAGGGCATAACATGATAAACTGCAGTAAATTTCAAGGAAAAATAATGTCAATGAAATGTCAAGGAAAAAAACTGTTTTAACAAATCCAGAATGATTGTCCATGGCTTTATAACATCGATGGCTGTATCATCGCCAGTGCAGGCTGCTGCAAGTATACGTTGTCCAGCCTGCTCCCATATCAATAAGTCTAATGATGTTCCTTTGGACACATCCAGTTCATGGCTCCCACACCACATGAGCAGGGCTTGCAGACCCCGCTCATCGTAATTAATCCCTCTTTTTTTAAGAAAGAAAGCCCATACCTTTGGAACGGGGTTTTCTGGTGCTGAAGTCCAGGCCCCCATAGTCCCGACAGCGATTCCAATCCACAAAAACAAGGTTTGAAACCATGCAGCACTTTCACTGTCTGCCAAGGGGATTTTCATCGCAGGTTTCCACTGCCCGCGGTAGTTCCACCGCAATACCGCTGTCTACCCAGCGTTTCCGGCTCCGACACTGCTGTATCCCGGTTATGACACCGAAGTCCCGGTTCTGACACTGAATTCCCAGTTCTAACACCGAATTCCCAACCCTACGTGGTTTGTCCCAGTTCTGACATCAAATTCCTGGTTCTAACACCAAATTCCCAGCACTATGCCATTTGTCTCCCTTGCTCTGTGTGCAGAATATAGCTGAGTCACAGCATGCCAGGGTCACCACGTGTGAGTGCGCGGGACAGTGGGTGGAGACAGAAAGACCACTCACCCCCATGGTCATGTGGCAACAGAGAGCATTCATTCTCAAGCCCATCCTTAGAAAAGTCATTTGAAAAACCTGGTCTGGATATTTTCATTGGTCTGATCTTTATGCCCCTCAAACTCTGGACCAGTGAAATGCCTGCAGCCTTAGGAAAGATGTGATTGGCCAAAGCCCCTGCCAGTCAGTCCAGAGGCTGGTGAGTTTGCCCAGCACAAGTCAACTTGTACTGTGATATGTGGCAACACTCTTGATCGAAACCAATGATTACAGCATCTTTATTAGAAGCTGAGACAGTATGCATGCAGTGCAAGTAGTCTAAAATATAGTAAGATGAGCAATGTTGAAATGTATGCTATTTTTACTTTCAGCTCATTGAAGTCTTCTATTTCTACTAATAGAATTGAGAAAAAGATCTATTCAATTGCCCCTACACTAGACAAGGAAGCCTGAATATTTATTACATACACAGCAATTTTTGTAATACATGACAGACATTGCCTAACAACTACCCAAATTCTAAAACAAATTAAAGTCTACACTAGTATGTTTTCAGAGTCAACATCAATGTGGATGCTGCATGACTGTGAAATTAAGGCAAGATTTTAGTTCTAAAGATTAAACGTCACCATTTCTGCTCCTAACCGTGCCTCTGTTAAGCAACCAAAAAAGAAGGTATCAGGTGATAAGCCTTGACTAAATGTTTCCAAGAAAGATTAGAAAACTAGGAAAGCTGGTTTTCTTGTGGGAGATAGTATTTCAGCTAAGCATCTCATTCAGTCTGAATAACTTTTCCAAATCTTTTAACTTGCATTTTTTTTAACCCTTGATAACATTTTCTGTTGCAAATACGATAGAATTCTGTCAGTATTCTCCTCCTGTTTTCCTAAAGCCTGGGGCACTGAAATCTTTTAAGAGACCCATTGCCTTTCATTGTCTTTCTTTTCTGCTAAAAAGGAACAAATTTTTTCTGCTGATACAAAGACACTTTCAACAAAAGCCGTATTTTACCTATGATCAATATCATATGAAAATGTTTTGCTGACAAGAAATTGAGCGGATTTTCCCACCCCAGTTTAGTATCAGAAAGATGGGTGAAGCAAGCTTCAGCTTGCAGATGGGAAAATCTTCATTTTCAGCTCCTAATTTTTCCTAGGGGGCCCTAGCTGGAATAACTTTCATTTTCTCCTCGTCTCCAAATTCTCCCTCAAAAATGGCTTTACAACCCTGGTTGCCAGCTTTTTCATATTGCATTTGGCTTCCCATGTCTTCCCTTCTTCCCCATTCCCATGCTCATTCTTCATTCCCAGGCTGACTCCAGTCCAAACCATTTCACTCCAGGTCAGAGTCGATCTGCTGGTCATGCTTCTTTTGATACAGCCCAGAAAACATCTGGCGTTCTGGGCACATTATCGGATCATGTTGAGCTTCTTGTCCACAGACACTCACAAGTCCTTCTCCCCAGGGCTGCTTCCAATCCATTCTCCTCACAGCCTGTTCCTGGCATTGCCCCAGCTGAGGTGCAGGGTCTTCCCTACAGTGTGTGCAAAAGGGCAGAGAGACCAGGGCAGAAGAAACCCTGCCATAATCCCTGTATAATGGAGAACTTTCAAGATACGTTTAAAGGAACCCCTATAGATTGCTTTGCAGAAGCTTCCTTCTCTGGAAGGAAACAAATGCAAACATTTTTTCAGAAAGAGTTAATGGAAACTTTTTAATACTTTCATTTTCTTTGTATACAGCTACAGCAATTCATGCTACAATCAGCATATAGCTTTGGGCAACTACCAGCTCCTAATTTCTCTGGTAGGTAATCTATTAGGGCCCAGTTGCAAATAGCACTTCTATCACAAATTCAGTGGAATTGTGAATGTAGAGCTGATAATTATCAATGACAAACATGTTGAGCCACAGAGTTCTACTTTATGTCCAGTCAAGCGTCTCTGATGCAGCAACAAATTCATTCTCCCCAGTGGTTCATGAACTGTACACTGAATAATAAATAACACAAAAGAATGCCAAGGTCTCTACTCAGGAAATTATTTACAGAGATGTTGCAGATGCTGTGGTGGCAAAAAGTCAAGCTGTGTACATATGCAGTTGGATTTTCTTGCACCACCTTTGAAGTACTCCTTTGTGCAATCTTATTTTCAAGAGCCCTGATGATTATATCCTTGCCTTCACCTTTTACACATAGTTGAACATGTACTCAGTCAAAAATAAGTCTTTCATGATGTGTTTCTCCTGATTCAGCCAACAACACAACCTGTCTGTCTCTGACTTTTAGAGCTGTAGATATTTGGGTCTGAATTCTGCTTACCAAATACTCACATGTTCAAAAAGACATGTGGCCACATTATGCTGCAGACTGGTTCCTGTCTTCTAAAATGTTTTAGCTTTACTTCTGGGTTGAGGTTGTCTGCATTAGCTAGAAGAGATAGGATTGAGAACCAGCAACAAATTATCTTTATCATGTAAGGATGAGTTTCCCTGTAACTTCTTTCTCCATCAACAGGTGCTGATGAGGCACAAGTCCACATTCTAGAGCATGTATCCCTTGCTTCAGGTTCCACTTCAAGCCTCAGAGAATGACTTTTTCTGAAATTCAAGCCAATCTCACAGCCCAATTTTACTCTGTACCTCTATATCTTATTTTTGGGGGGGCTCTCATCCTTGTCTAACTCCACAGAAATTCAGTTTAGCTCACTTACACAGTGGCCTTTGGAAGCAGCAGACTTTTATTCACCTGGGTTAGTCTGCTAATGGTTTGGGAAGCTAATCCAGCTTCCAAAGGACAAGTACTAGATCCAGCTGTGGGAAAGCAGCAGAGATGTACAGCAGGAGAGGTGAGGAAGGAGGTACATGACCATCTCTGTAAAAGCAGCTAATGGGCAATTTGGTAACAGATTCTTTACCTTAAGGTGTTTCTCATTTTCCTCTTGCAACTTTCACCTCTTTTGAAATAAGAGAGAAGGTATAATAAAGTCTCCTTCCCCACAATATTTTAGCTTAGCATAAAACCAACACATAAAGAAAGTTTTGGTGGTTTGTTTTTTTGTTTGTTTGTTTTTTTTTTTTTAATCTTGGTTGGGGTTTTTGTTTGTGTTTTTGCTTTGGGTATGGGGTTTTAGTGTTGGAGTTTGGGTTTTTTGTGTTTTTTTCAGAACACCTTGCTTTCTGCCTTTAATACATTATTTTGTGCATACCTAAGACACAACTGATCCTCTACAGACCACAAATATTGCTTAATCATAATATGCTTTTGAAAGCAATGATGAGGAAACAGAGTTGACATACATGAATTAATTGAATCCTGTTTATTCTTTTCCTGAAGCACATTCATGGCTTTCCTCTCAGTTCCTACTGTAAAATATAGGATTAATTGAAATTTAAGAATAGTCACAAATATCTGTGTTAATAATAAGTATATTGGAAAGATTATTAATTGTTACTTGGAAGATACTTGCTAGCAATTCTCTAGCGACATAATATATATTATTTACAGTCAAATTTCAGGTGGTAGATTAATTCAATCTGCTGACAACACTGCTGAGATGTGGAAAAACCTCAAAAAAACCACCTCATACACAGAAGAAACTGCCAAATTTTGAAGTTGTATAGCTTCAAAGAGATATTTTCAAAGAGATAGGTCAAGGCAGTTCATGCCATTATTCCAGATACAAAGTCCTAAATTAAATGCCTAAAACCAGAAGATGAAAACAGTGCTATGACCCTAACTACTACTCATCAGTCATACTAGCCATAACAAATGGTAGCCATTGAGGTAGTACAAGTTTGTAGAAATTTCAAAGAAAGATTGAATATATTGGTAAATTGTCTCAAACAGAAAGTTATTAAAATTAGAAACTTTTTTTTTTCAGGACATTGTCTTTTTGCCTATGAATCAGATTATTTGGTTGACAAATGAAAAATCAAGAAAGCAATAAATCTCGTCTTCTTCTCTCAGCTCAGAAATAGAAATGAGATTGAGAGGATCTATTAAGTCTAAATCTTTGAAAGACTTTGTATTCTGATAAGAACTGACAGAATTTCTTCCACACAGCAGAGTAATATAAGCACCTGATATTTTTATTGCTTTTATTAAAGAAGTGAAACAGGGTTTCTAATTCGATAAAAAAGAATCTGGTTTTTGTCTAAGTGGGTCCTAATTTCCAATCAAATGCAGCTTGCCACAACTTCCAATACACAAATTGCTAAGTAATGAAGATATATATTGTTTATATTTTTCCATATTGAAAACACTTAATAAACAATTACAAATAATTGTAATACTGTAGAAGTTGCTCACCTGAATGAGATTTTATCTTTTGTAACTCAAGATGAATCTCCAAGTGTAAAGGTTAAATTTACTTGAAAGTCATGATTCAAATGAGTTATATTGTGAATGCCATTATACAGAACCTAATTGAAATGTAAATATGTGAAGAATGCTTAAAAAATATACAATTTATTTTTTATTATCAGTTTAAATCATGATTTATGATCAGGGAATTATATCACTTAGATTAAATTTTATTAACAGGCAGAGGGCAGACAAAGGCTGAAGTGTGTATTGTGATATTTGAGAACTTATCACTAGGCCGGATCTGAAAATGAAACAAGCAGACTTTTCTCTGAGAATCCAAATATTGAACTGCTGTTGTGCAAATATTAGATGAGATCTATACATTATCTTTGAATAATAAAATCAAATTTTCAAACATGTAAAATAGTTAAAAAACTGTGGTTTCATTTCCAGTTGTAGTGTCATGACTAAAACACTGTAAAAAGACAAATTCATTATTCTTTTAGTTACAGATTAGTTAAAATGTGCCCTACAATCTTTGTAATTTCAATGTCAGTAGGTTACCAAAACCTACAGTTTGTTGGAGATTAAATTAGTGACTTCAACCATAGCCTTTTTCTAATTACACAAATAATGTAAGCAGTAAAGCCCTGGATTACACTTCTTTGTAAAAGTAAGCAATTTTCTGTTCTAATTCTGGCTTACACTAAGCTTGAATCAAATTATATGCATGTTAGACATATCCAGGATAAACACACAATTTCACAATCAAAATAATTTCTTGCAATTGCATGTTCTGCTCTTTTTCAGATTTTGTCTCAGGAATGTTTATTGCTCTTAACCAAAGCTAGATAAATTTTGAATTAATCATAAAACAGAAATAACTTTTTTGTTTATTACATGCAGAAGAACTTTTTGTTCCTACTCAAACATACTCAGCCTTGAAACTAAATTTCTTAATCAGAGATGGCTTACTGAGTGATGTGTTAGCATGATGTAGCAGAAAAGCATTATGATGGACTTTGACAAGGATTTTTGTCAAAGTCACGCTAAATTCTTAGCACCTTGGCAGGTCTTCATGTACCAAGCCTCTCTGTAAAATGCATATGTCAAAGGCATAACTGAAGCCAAAGACTTCAAATGAAACCATACCAAATCAAGGTGAAAAAAGCAGTGGTTGCTATAGGTAGGATGAGTAAATATTGAAACAAACTGTCATGGAAAACGGTGGGGACCCCATTTTTTACTCTTGATAAATTGTGTCTGAATACATTGCTGGAGAACACACATTAAAAATAATTGTAACTGGCAGGGTACCCATGTGGATCTCTCTTCCTGCTGCATAGGCAACAGAAAAAAGCATTGCAGCCCCTTCTTTCCTTGAAGTGTATGGAGTAAAGAAATTGTTAAAAATTGAGAGTCACAGAAATAATCCTGCTCCTGGTTCTACCCCTCTTAAGTCAAATGATTTTCATTCATGTCACCATATTTCATCAGGCATTATGTGCCTGTCTGTGCTCTTGGAAATTTAGTACTGATTGATGATAATTTTGCTGTTAATAAATATTAGTCTTAAATTTGGGAAATTAACATTTGGTTAGTAGATATTTAAAAGGAAATCAAGTCTTTCAGAAATAGTGTTTACCTTGAATTAAAGAGGAGGCCTGTTGTTTTCATTTCAGTGCAAAGCTCATTTAATTTAGTTAAATACTCATTTCGCTCCAGAACAGAGACACCACAGCAAAACCTACACAGGAAGGAGATGGTATTAGAGTTTTTTCCATAATCAGGCTTCATTTTCTAACGTCTTCACCTCTTAATAGATGTAAATACAATTAGATCACTTTATTAACCTTCAAGGAAAGAGCTAGCTACTCTTTCCATGAAGAAACCATGTGTTCATGGTTCTAAAATCCCTTTAGAAGTTATAGCTCCCACATCAAAATAGAAGCAACTGTTAGACAAATCTCTGTGGAAAATGGCATGGGAAAAGGCAATAAACACATATACATCCGGTTTTTCCATTTACCTGATGTTATTTAGAATGTCTGTCATTATCCATCTCTGTTCCTGAAACATTAAATCTGTGAAATTAAAATAGTCATAGGACCCCCTTTCACAAATATTTTGCAAATCCATGCATAAACATTGATAAATGAGCTGAGCAGCATCACTATGATACTGCTCTTCAACTAACACTCAAAAGGAACAAATAGAGAACAGTGCAAATCTAACCGCATTTAAGAAAAATTGAATGATCAATTCTTTTCTCATCCTTTCATCTCAAAATACTGAAAGAGATCCAAAACTACACTGAATGGTCCCAAGATGTCTGGCACAAATCATCATACAAAACACTTTGTCCTCTAAATGGTCACGAGCCAAGTTTGTCATGAAAACAATTCCTTTGCAGTACTTTCTTTATGAGTGGACTGTGAAGAGTTGAGGCCATTTCTCCAGTCAAGGGTGTTCAAGTTTTTCACTTCATCTTTCGACATTCTTTTTCTCTTCCTCAGAAGCAGGTGTCCCTGAGGGTGTCTCTAGCCTGAAAAATTACCTGTTGCCCACGGGGAGAGTAGATACTTGTGCCTGATTTGAACTTTTGCAGGACTCCAAAGGGACTTTCCTGGCTTTGCATAAATCTTTTGAAGGTTGGCTGGAGAATTATCAGATCTATAAGAAAAGGACTTAAAAAATGAAAACATACAATCTGATGCTATTTAAAAACAATTACTTCACCACCAGAAATTATCTATCAGTCAGTCATACATATTTTTTTTTACTACTGACAAAAAGGTTTTAAGTACTGATGCAACATATAAGTATCAGTGTGAATTAAGTGTATTAGAGAAACAATTAGAGCACACAGCATACTAATCAGCTTGAAATGACTGTACTGGTCCCAGGTCAAACACAAACTCACTAAAAGCATGACTGTGTGCCCACAGAAGGCCAGCAAAGCTTCAGATCTGATTTTAGAGTTCTGAAGAACACAAGCCTGTATTTAACCATAATGGATAGCTTACTATAAAACACCATCATGCCTTAAATTTGACATATCACTTTTAAATTAAAAAGTATCAAGTTCTTTCAACAAAGGAATTAAGGAGGTTTTTAATCTTATGGACCTTGCAGTGCTGCATTTTCCCTTCTCATGGTAGCTTCAGCTTCTCTTCCTGTGACAAACTTCTTTTGCCTGTCACAGTGTCACCTATCTTCCCCCAGAACCCGTCACTATCCACACCCTCTGAGCCCAGGGCTGGGGCTGGCTTCCAGCTGTGCTGTGCTGAGTTGCTGAGCAGCATTCACCAGGTGTCTGGCCAGCAACAGGCCAAACAGAGCAGGCAATCTGCAGGTTTTCTCCCAGGAAAGGTCTCCTTACTCAGCTGCAATAGGAACTATATTTAAGTAACCTAATAACAAAAGGTCTGTTCATCTGAGAAAATGTTATTAACATTTATTAACATTGAACAGTGGAGTAAAACTTTGTTCACATGGAACAGAGATACACAGATACACAGGAAGAATGATTGAATAGCCTTTATTGCCTTGGAAAACCTGAAGAAAGAGTCTGTGTTAATGAAACTCACATAAAGAACTATGTAATCACCACCTTACACTTTCAAAGAGAAGCCTAGCAGCAGGGATTTTTTCCTGACTTCTTTTTGTCCATTTGTAGATGCATGGGAAAATAGGCAAAAATCACAAATAAAAGCCAAGGCTGCTATTCCATACAACAGCTGACTGTGCTGCTGATCCCACATGCCAGATGCTATACTGCCATGACCAAATCTGGTGCTCACATAAATATTGTCCATACTTGTAAACTGAAATTATTTTTGGATGCAAGACAGATGCACTTTTTTTTTTTAATTTAGAAAGCTTAGACATACAAGTTTAAAACAAGCCATTACTGTTAATGAAAATATTGTTCCAGATTTTCAAACATTCTTAATTACTTTGTATAACAGGGATAAGGACAAAACTTGCTTCTCTCTCTCTTTTTATTTTTCCTTTTTGCAATGCTCTTAAAAAACTTTACCTAACTTGCTGTATTACATGATGTGCTGGGTGGATGTCAGGATAAATTGTAAAGTTTATTTCCCTGAGAAGCTTGAGTTCTGCCAAGTTAAATCTTCAGGCTGCATGGGGTGTCCATTAGGAGCAGGTGGTGGCTCATGCAGAGACAGGCTTAGCTGAATAAAAGCTTGCTTTCCAGTAAGATCTCCTTCCTATTAGATTAGAAACAGGTAAACCAGGGGAAAGGACAAGACAGAGGGAAAAACTACATTTCTGGATGCAGCAAAAATGAGGGAAACACAGCAGAGATCTCTGTAAGTCCAGACAAATGCTGCAGGCTACCTGTGCACTCATTTCACACAAGTCTCACAGAAAATCACTGTCAGAAAGCTCACAAAAAACTGCCATCCACTGCCATTATTTACACTGAAATCAACAATCTTACCCAATGTTACTAGGCAGTGTTGAGTGATTCAGAGGTTTTCCACTCAGGAGACAGCTTGTCAGTTATACCTGCCTGAGAAAGAGGCTCAGAGTTTTCTCAGCTTGAATAAGCTGAAGTGGGACATGGAAAAGGTTGCTCAGAGAGGCTGGAACTAGGTAAGACCCTGAGAAATCTGATCTGACTTCACAGCTGGATCCACTTTTAGCAGGGAGGTTGGACCCGATGATCTCCAACAGCTCCTTCCATCTAAAACTCTTCTATGATTACCTGATTTTTTGATAAAACTTCAAAGGTATATTGTGTATTAATGTGCAAAACATAATTATTCAAAGATTTTCAAATTGATTTACTTCCTCACAAATTCCTGCAAAATGAGGTGCTAGGGGAAAATGCATCATGAATATTAACAGAGGCAATACTGGTTGTTCATTCTTCCTTTATTTTCCTAGACATATTTCAGAACATTTCAGAAATGTCTGAATTCCTGACATTTCCTAATCAAGCACCAACTGAGGCAAATAGAGTATGGGATATTTTTGCTCCAACTGTGAAATATTTACATGGCTATAAGCAACCAAACTCTGAAACCTACAATGGGAATTACTCAGTTACCTCAACAAAATAAGGTGTTATCAGCCCTTCCAAAATTAATCCCTTGGTCATTTCTTAAAAATTGATATCACAAACTAACAAACTAGAGCATAAACTTACATGACAACATACCTGCTCTCTAACTTCAAGTATCTATTAGCCATGTACTGTCAGTCCAAATTAAACCTAAAATAAAGTCTGGCCAAAATAAAATTTTGTTATGTCTTCATCTAAATAAAAGTTCTGAATGGAAATGGCATATCTCAAAAGCAGTGGCTTGGCTCAGGTGATGTTAACTGTTACATGAATTTTGCCAAACATACCAAACTTTTTTTTGTCTAACATATGAACTTCTATTTCCTTCAAAATCAACTGAACTATTTCTCCACAGTTATGGCATGGCTCAGAAAAATGAGCCATGAGATAAGCAGATGACTGCTGTATCTCACCACCAGAGGTGAATAGGCAAGGTTGGAAAAGAAGATGAGAACTGGCTACATCTTTCCAGTTTCCCAGCCAAAAGATCTGTAGTAATACAAAGATTAAGTAATTTTGCAGTTACTGAGGGCACTAATCAAAAAAGGAATAAAGAGCATAGATGACCTGATACCTCAGTAAAACTATTCATGCATGCTGTCTGAGAAGATGCTTTGATGTCTAGCTGGGTGCAAGCCACATCACAAAACCCACAAACGACAAAAAAAAATACAAGAAACTGTGTGAGTACAGACTGTTCAAGTTGAAATAGGCAGCAATGGCCAAAGATGAAGAAAACAAAGTTGATCGAATATCAAAAAAAACCTGACTCACAACACACAACACTTACCAAAAAGGAATAGTATTTAAACCAGATTCAGATTCTTACTTGGATCTTAATCTCACCATTGTCTCCACTCACACTGACCTTTGCAAGATCCGACTGGACACAAGCATGAATACAGGAATCAGCTCTAGGAAATCCAGAGAGAAATGTATTAATGGATTTATGTGAGGCCAAGAATTACCACAGAAGGTGCACAAATTGTTATCTCCTTGCAGCTTCTTCCAATGCATATGATCATTATCATTGTATTGATGCCAAAAAACCAGGGAGCTATATTTTAACTCCAAAGAAGGTATCTGGAGTTCAAAATCATATTTACATAGAAAGGGAAGGAAACCTCATAATAACATATTTATGAATTTTATTGACTTATTTGTGTTCATTAAAAGCAGATGTTCTCTGTAGCCAAAAAACCCTAGGAAGTTACCGGAAGAGAAATGCAGGCACTGTTGGTTAAAGCATGGCAATTATTTTACCCCACCATGTGTTGTTTTTCAAGCTTCTAGCAGTCAGATGGCTGATGGAAAATAAGCACAGTCATTTGTGAGGGCACAGGGAGTTATCAAATAATAAAGACTTTGTCTGATAAAAACTGATTGGTTCTTGTGGCAAAAGAGCAAAATTCCTTCCAAAGGTTAGAGTGGAATTTTATTTTTTTTTCACTGCTTGGAGTGTAGGCTTACCACTTAAAATATTTTATTTACTAATGCAAATAAAACTTTGAGCTTTTGGGGCTTTTTTTCTATATTCTTGAACACAGTACTTCATACCATAATAAACTTAGAGAAAATCAGCTGAAGGCAGATCTGACATTCTGACATCTGCTTCACAAATGTCTTCTTTCTGGTTACTTACTGACAAGAATGATAGAGCTGAGTA
>VWZV01000288.1:648118-888622 GCA_013397155.1 Irena cyanogastra
AAAAAAAAAAAAAAAAAAATTTGGATGCCAGGATGATCTTAGACAGCCTCAGATTTTGTATTTGGAATTTCCAGTAGATCTGAAAAGTCTTATTAACAAAAAATACAGCCCAAGAGAGTAAAAACTAAGAGCAGTTCAAGGAACTGATAAAGGGATGAATTTACCTGAATAAATAATAAATGGAGGGATGTCCTTTTCCTCCTACATATTTAAAGCTTTTTGAATTGAGCAGGTCAGAAGACTCTAAAGTGTCATTTACCAGAATTACCCAATTTGAACTTCAGCAATACCTACCAACATGACTCTGTTCAGTCTCTTATCAATTAAGTCAGCTATAAATGAGGCTATAGTGGCTATTAAGTGAAAGTACCTGCTGAAATCAATTACACCATATGTACATAACCACTAACAAAGCTGACTGCAGTCCCCCACTCTTAAAGGCACTAATGGCAGAGCCAATGTACAGTATCTCCCACTTTTCCTTCTGCAAGGACTGGGCACTGTAATCCCATCTCAGCTGTTTTCTTTCTAACATGGTGTCTCAAGGAAATGAGGCTTGTGCAGACAGCCTGTCTGTCACTGTAGCTGTCTGTCTCCCCAGGGACTTCAAGTTTCAGCCAAACTTACAGAAGAACAGAAGTCTCAGACATAACGTTAGACCAACAAGCTTCATAAAAATAATCACTGGATAAAGAAGAAGTAACAAGCAAATGCTCTGACTGTGGAAAGAAGAACCAAGCAAGTGAACGTGAGCTTTTTATCTTTACTGAGATTCCATCTGGACAGGATACCCAGCAGATGCTCTATTCATATGGAAATCTTCAATAGGAGTTTGTAATCAAGTGAAAATGCAAAGATTAAAAAAAAGTTTTCTTCTTTCAGAATTTGCAATAAATAATTGCTTTTTCACAGCATTGAAATGAGAATGGAAATAAACAGGGAGATAGAGAGGGTAAGTCTTTACCATATGCTCTCTCATGCTCCCAAACATTTCTGCTTTACTTAATGTTACTGGAGGTGGTGACTAACGCAATGGATTGTGGAAGCTTCTTATTCCAGCATAATGGGGTTTTTTCTACAAATAAAAAGATGCTTCTCTCCTTCATTTGTTGGGTAATCATTTTTCAAAATATTCTCTTTCTCCACTTTAAAATCAGACTCAAGTTCTAGACGTGTCAATTTGTTTTTAGATACAAAGTATAAAGTGTCATGAAATATTTTCTGATTATTTTGAATATATTATTTCTTCTCAGTTCTCCATTTTTCAAAACCCAAGTGCTCAGATGCTCAGATGGATAGCCATCCAGGTGTTTTGGAAATGAATCCCTATTAGAAAAGACCATCACCTCAACTGAGTACACTGACAAGAATATATATGTTCTTGAATTTACTCTTAATAAAAATTCATTTATATACAGGTATTCATTTATATACAGATATTAACTGCTATTTTGAAACTGGGATATGATCAAAGCCATAATTAGGTCTCATAGCTTTTGTCAGATCATATGCCTCAAAATATAGCCAAAATAAAAAAAACAAAACACATTGTTTTTAAATTAATATTTTCCTTCTTACAAATATCAGAGTTTAAAGGGGACTCTCAGGCACCCCTTACTATGAACTTAACCTAAAACTGATTCTGGCTTCTATCTCTACACAAGACACAAGCAAGACTGAGACAGCAGGACAGGGAATTCCAATTTCTGCAAACACAAGTTTACTTCAGAGTAAACTGCATTGAACAACACCACAATCATTTCTGTCCTGAAACTAAAAGAAGATAAAGGTTCTCTACAAAAACTGAGGTGAGTCAGAAGCATGCTCCACGTGAGTGGTCACCCCAGCATTCCCAAAGGCACTGCAAACAAGAAGACAGTACATGGTGATTATGGAGATGCATATGGACATGCATTTTGGAGTTGATGTAGTGGACTGTGCTGGTTTATGGTTGTAACAAAAAGAATAAGCAGCATAATGAACATGAGTCTGCATGCAAACAAAATTCTACCCTTACAGTCACCCTTGCTGCTTTCAAGATGCATGGCTATGAATAAGGGGGAATGTGTCCTTTTATTTCCAGATGATATATTGCCTAAAGAAATAAGCACAGAACCTGCCTTCATGTCCGGGATCTGAGTGACAGTTCTGAGCAGATTTTTCTTTATATCCTTTTTTTCCCAAAGTGACTAATATTAATGGATGGTTGTGCTCATCCCTGTTATTATTGAAAGTCTGAGCAGTTTTAGCTTGGATTACTATGGATCATAAAAGCCTTTGCAATTTAGCATTGTTCACCAAAGTAATATACAATTTTATTTCTTTCCTGCTTAGTTTCCCTATGTTATTTGTCAGCCTATTTCCTGTGTTGTTTGTCAGCCTATTTCCTATGTTGTTTTTTAAAAGCTAGTGGTAAAACATCTGATTTAAACAGGACACAGGCTGGGGAAAGGCATCATAATGGTTAGAAGATTTGGTTTCTTCTTTTATAAAATGTAAAAATTAAATATTGGTTCTACATCTCCTAAAAAGTATTTTTGTTGACTTGCAGCCGTAACTCATTGTCATAAGGAGTTACTGATCTTTAATTCCCTGTTGAAGGAATTTTTGTCAGAAACTTGCCTGTCCTTTTCATACTTGTAGCTACACGCCCCCCACACCCCCTGAGCAAACTCACAGCACTGATGTACTGGATCTGGTGTCTTTGTGTCAGCCTGGAGAATCCTGTGGCACTGTGATCTGAGTTCCACACATTGATCTCAGAATGAAGGCCCACAGCTCACACCCTGGGGAGAAGGAGATGCAGAGGAAGGCTGTACTGATCTTCTAGATGGGCTTTTAAATTGCTTTTATTTTTTTTCTTCTTTTTTTTTCCTATGCAATGCACTGCCTCCTGTGCTTTTTCCCCTTCTGTAAGTCCATTCATGTTTAAGACTGACCACTCATGATCTGCCATATTCAGCACATGGGGTCTTGGAATGAGACAGAAAATGTGCAGAAAAACACCATGAAAAGTATGAGGGGGAGCAGGATGTAGGAGCCAATTAAATGAGTCACGCACTCAATATAAGATACTTCAAGAACGTTCTCAATCTCCTACCAGTGCTGCATATCCACAAAATGGGTTTGAACTATAACTCCTGATAAATACAGCCACTTGAGTGCTGTATCCATAAGCAATTCAAGGCAAGAGCGACGTTGTCCATCTTCCTTTACCTCACGACTGATATTGCAAACCCAGAGTATTCACAAATACTTTATATATTACTGTGGGGTAGTATCCATGTTTCATTAGAAAATTTGCTCGCATGTTCTCTCTTTAGACAATATTTTACAGTTACTGTAGGACGTCACTACATTCCATTAAAATGCAAAATGAATCTGGTGTTCTAAAAAGATTTCCTGCTTTATTTTGGATATATGAGAGAGACATAGTGTTCCAAGAAATAAGTAATGTCTGAGGGCATGCAAAATCACCTTTTGAAGTCCATTACCCACATTTATTTGCATGAAGAACTGCATTTTAAAGGTTAAGTTACCTGTTATCATAGAAAAGCTACTATACTGTTTTAAAATAGACTGCTCAAGGCCATGACAAATTACTTTCCCAAATGTCCTTACCTTTAAAGGCTCAATTCAGTGAACCAATAACTTACTGTTAATTTGTAACATTTTCTCAAGTTCTGCCTACGGAATAGAAAATGAAAATAAATTATCCAGTGCTTAACAATGCCTTCCTTGCATATAAATATGCTCTGAAGATTTGAATACTGCTTAACAAGGTCTTTGAGTGTTTTTGAGGTCTGCAAATTCAAAGACTTACAGACCCTAAAAGTCCACAAGGCACACAAAGCCACTGACACCTCTGTTTTTCCAAACTTTGATTTCAAGAGCAAATCTGTCACAAAATAAGAACTCATCTCAGAATATCCATTTATTTTTCATTCAATGCATGAAACAAATCTTTGGATGGAGAATATCTCGGTTTAAGCTCTTTCAGTGTTTTAGAAATTATCCAGGACATAAACTGCAAGTTCAGTATGTTTTACAGAAACTTCATGGTGCCAGCACACAGCAAGTAAAGTAAATCAATTTTATAAACAGAGACATTTAAGATGTATCTGATGATATTTTTCCCATCTTTGGTCTTATGAAATCCTTGAAAAAACAAAGGCATCAGGGAGGACTGCAAGTAACAGCAAATCTGCCAAACTGAGGAACCAATATTGAGTACTAAAGAGGCATTTGAATGTAGAAAGGGCCAGAAGTCAGGGATATATTAACAAATAAAAATAATATAAAGATTTTATTCTGAAATAAACACATTTCTAATGAGAAGCTCAACTTAACATTAGCCATTCTTACTCCCTTTTCAACAGTACTTACCAGCTGATCGCGATTCTGAGGATAGAATGAGAAAAGATGGCACTGGTGGACAGGTAATGTCTTCAAACATCCCCTCTAGATCTGCAGAGCTATGAAAGTGAAAACAGGGAGTAACAGAATACCTCTGAGTGACAGGAAGAAAAGTCAGTTCTGAATGCCTAAGTATGGAGAGTGAGGAACCACTTGTCCAGGTTTGGAGTGAGCACAATCTTCTCACATCCCCACACTGGTCTAAAGACTCATTTTCTTGTCCTCAGTCTAATACATAGCAGTCATGCCATGTGGGAGTAAAAAAACATGGAGCTTTTCAGAAGATGGAGGAGGAGGAGGAGAAGAAGCAGAAGGAGAAGAAGAAGCAGAAGAAGCAGAAGAAGAAGCAGAAGAAGCAGAAGAAGAAGCAGAAGAAGAAGCAGAAGAAGCAGAAGAAGCAGAAGAAGAAGGAGAAGGAGAAGAAGAAGAGAAGAAGAAGAAGGAGAAGAAGAAGAAGAAGAGAGTCTGATTCCTTGGAGACTGAGCAGTGTTGTGAGTAACGTCCTCGTAGAACAGAAAAGTTGTTGTCAGGGTCTCAGTTGTTCTTAGTTTCAAACTGATTGGAAAGCAGAGCCAAAAGGAATCATAGAATGATCAAGGTTGGAAAAGACCTCAGAAATCATTGAGTCCAATCTTTGACCCAACACCACCATGACAACTATAGCACTGAGTGGCATCTCCAGTTTCTTGAACACTTCTAAGGTTAGTGACTCCACTACCTTCCTGGGTGATGTCTAACCACTCTTTCAGGGAAGAAATTATTCCTTATGTTCAACCTGAACCCCCCCTGGTGCAGCTTGAAGCCATGTCCTTTCATCCTGTCACTAGGTGCCTGGTAGAAGAGATGAGCCTCCACCTGGCTACAACCTCCTTTCAGGTTGCTGTAGACAGTGATAAGGTCTCCCACGAGCCTCCTTTTTTCTATGCTAAACAACCCCAGTCCCCTCAGCCACTCCTCATATAATTTACTCTTTAGACCCTTCACCAGCCTCGTTGCACTTCTCTGGACTCACTCCAGCACCCCAATGTTATTCTTGAAGGGAGGGGCTCAAAACTGGACACAGGATTTGAGGTGTGGCCTCACCAACACCAAGTTTAGAGGGGCAATCACTGCCCTGGTCTGGCTGGCCACACTATTTCTCTTGCAAGCCAGGATACCATTGGCCTTCTCAGACACCTGGGCACACACTGGCTCATGTTCAGCCACCACCACCAGCACCCACAGGTCCTTTTTCAGTGGGCCACTCCAGTCACCCGCCTCAGGATGTAGCTTTACAGGGGGTTGTTGTGACCCAAGTCAAGAACTTTTCTTCTAAATATTCCAGGAATTTCCCAGACTGCCTCCTCTCCACTGTGTTGAATTTCCAGCAGACATCAGGCAGGTTAAAGTCCCCCAGAACAACAAGGGCTGATGATTGTGAAGTGTTAGCCAGCTGCTTAGAGAATAGTTCATTCACCTCTTCATCCTGGTTGCATGGTCTATGACAGGCTCCCACCAGCATGTCTGCCTTGGTAGCATTCCCCCTGATCCTTACCCATAGGAACTCAACCTCATCATCATCATTTTCAGTGGCTTCACCTTGGCTGGATGCCAGGTACCCACCATGCCACTCTATCACTCCCCCTTCCCAACTGAACAGGGTGAGAAGATGGAAAACAACTCATAGGCTGATATATAAGGCAATTTACTAAAATAAAAGTGGAAGTTTGCACAGACATGAACAAAGAGAAAAAACAGTAATTTTATTCTCTACTTCCCACCAGCAAGTGATATCAGGCCACTGCCCAGGAAGCAGGATTGCAGCACATGTAGCAATTGCTCAGGAAAGCAAACACTGTAAATAATGAAAGCCCTCCCTTCCCCTTCCTTTTATTACCTTTTACTTTTATTAGCTTAGCTGACACCATATGGTATGGAATATCCCTACAGTAGAGTCAGCTGGCCTAGTTGTGTCCCCTCCCAAGATCTTACCCATCCCCAGCCTACACAGGGTGGGGGGAGATGCTGAGAGACAGGGCTGATGCTGTGCCAGTGCTGCTCAGCTGTAGCCAAAGCACTGGTGTGTTATCAACACCTTTCCAGCTACCAAAGCAAAGACCAGCACCGTGAGGGCTGCTGTGGGGAAAATGAACTCCATCTCAGCCAGACCCAGTAAACTATCCTAAGAGCAATGGTAACTTTCAAGGGACAGTTTTCTTTAATCATCTGATAAGAGCCTTAAAACACTTGTCTACCACAGCCATCTCTGACAGACCTGCTTTTTGTTCTCTCCATTCCGAGGCATTTCAGGATTCCCAGAGCCACACAGACAGTGCAGAGGACATGTTCTGCTTCAGGGCATGCCAAAAATGTTAGAGCCTTGACAGGACCAAACACATGTGCTTGTGCATCACAGTGAAGTCCAGACAGGATCCGTGGCCCACGTGTTCACCACTAAGGGGCTTGGCCCACTAGCTGCTGGCCCACAAACTGTTTGGCGCAGACTTTACTGAAAATGCTTGTGCCAGCTGGGGGAAGAGGATTCCCCCCACGTACTCACAAATCTGTGTTTTAGTCCTTGTGCAACTTGCATCCCTGTCTTCTTCTGGGGGCTCAGAGTTCATGCAGAGGGACTGCAGGCTGCCTCTTCCAGCTCACTGAAGTACCCTAACCCTCAGACTGGACTTACACAGAAAGAAAAATAATTCAGTACGGAGAGAGGGGAATCACAAAAAAAAAGAATATGAATCTCTGACCCTTATTACTGTGTGATATCCAATGGCTATAATGTATGTAACCAGGACTTAAACTGGAGGCTGGAAATCCTTATTCCTGCATAAGCACTACGGCAGAAAAATCATGCCCTTGCCAGAAGCAGAGTGTAAGAGAAGAGGAGCAGGATATTCCTTTCTTTCAGTACCCTTCTCCTAGTATATCTCTAGCCCAGTAGCTACATTGCTTGTACATGAAGTTATTGTAAACTCCCTGTAGCAAAATGGCTTTCGAAACAGTCTTTTAATGATCATTTTCCTTATATAACTGTAATAAATTTGCAGTTTTAATAAAGAAACTTAATATTGAAGATACTAGAGGCATTTCTGTATTTGTGGGGGCTTTCAAGGTCACATGGTAAATATCGTTATTAAAAGACCTTATCAAGCCCCATCAGTCTGTCTGGCACTGCATAGGATGTGAAAACAAGCACTGAAAATCTTCCACTCTAATAGATAGTTCAGTGCAGGGGCAGGGAAACAGACAGGATCCTGATGGAATGGAAGGAGCAGACAGCTATCAGCAATTCTCTGCAATAAGAATCTCTACTGGTGATGCCAGAAACCTTACATTTGTACAGATTATCAAAAGAGAGGTTTCACATCCTAATTAACGTACTGTCAGCTTCACACAGCTTGTGCCCATGTTTGATCAACAAAGATTTTGGAAAGGTACTGTTTTCACATCACTGCTATTTGGTAGAGGAAAGATAAATACCAATTGTTCTCATTCAAATTAGATTTTAAAAAGCAGTCTTCCTTCTAATTTAGTATGTAACAAGTGACAAAAGCACCTCTATGTTGTGAAATAGCACAAAGAATTAGATTTCATCATGCCATGTTCAAATTTGTCAGCATTCAGTGGGAACGAAGACTTGCTGGGCTTACAACCAGCTCTTTCCAGACTTACAAGAATCCTATGGTTCTGAACTCCATTTCAGACCTTGCTCAAGATTTCTCTGCAAAGTCTGCTTATTGGCAGATGGCCTCTCTCTTTAAGCTGAGCAACTCATGAGAGGATGATCACAACTCTCATCAATTTTTTGAGTATCTGGGCCCTGAGATCTCCAATATAAAAAGCAGATCCTAGTCAGCATTAATAAGAAAAATAAAATTGGAAATCAAAATTCTAATTGCCTTAAGTATTGGACTTCACTTTGATCTGGATCCTGCCTTCCTCAGAGCAATTATTACTATGTCCAGATCTCATGGCTGGAATCTAAATCACTTAGCTACAAGCAGTACTGTCACTTTGCATCTACCAGTCCTCCACACTTACTGAGGTATGAACAAGTTGCAATAAAAATCCTTAGTGTTTAAAAGCAGTTTGCTTCAATCTAAGTGTGCACAAAACTCACAAATGGACAGCTACTCCATATGGTAACACAGAAGGAATTTTCGTTCCATAAGTCTTGAGGAAGAATTCAGGCTCAACATTTTCAGTTTTGTAAGCAGGGGAAGGAAGACTACAAAAGTGATTAACCTCTTCCTCAGATTGTATTGGTAATGTGATCAACTTAAATTTCACTCAGTATTTTGTAGCATCAAGGTCATCAGGAAAGAATAATAGTTTAGTCTAAATGAAGACAAGAAACTTCTTCAAACAAATGAATATTCCAACGGAGAGTCTGAAACCAATCAGTGTTCAATCGATAACCTCAAGATTAAAATTACTTCAGTGCTGTATAGCCTAACTGCATACAAATTCAGCACAAAATAAGAATGATGAATAAAAAGCTGAATGTTTATGATAAGGTAGTGCTCAAAAAGTCTTTTAAATCCATAGCAGTACCACCTATGTCTCACCAGGCTTTGATCTATACTGAATCAGATCTTTAACACATACCTTGTATCATACTAAAGAGTTTTAGTTTGCCTGTAGGGTGAATTCTAGGACAAGGAGCCTTTTAGCTTTATACGTAGCCACAAACTCTCATATTAAAAACCACTTTGCTATGTGCCCTTAAAAGAAAAGTGTGATTTGCAGTAGCTTTAATATGCAAGCCCATTTGCTGAGAACTGTTCTATAAACTGAATGTCTGGATGACAATAAATCCACGATGTCTGTTATTTGATAAAGTAGCCCGTGTTCAGTTTCAGTCTCTAAATGCAGGGTACTCTAAATTATGATGGAGATGTCGTGAGAAACTTGGCCGGGGGAGGTTAAAATCGGTGTGAAACAGAAGTAAATGTGTTCTTTGGCTTCCAGCCGCAGCTTTGCCTCTTCATGATCTGGTCACACTTCTCAATTGGATTTGCAGCAGTTCTCCCACAGATTCCATGGTCAAGAGAATCCCTCTACATGGCAATTAATTTTAGATAACGCCTTTTATCATTTGATAGACTCCTCTGCTCTGATCAAAGCCTCGTTTACTACGGCTTTACTCGCCCCCCTACTTCCGTGGGGTCTGACCATTTAATTAACCGGAGAACGATTTCTAAGAGCAGGCACAATGCCTTTTACGTTTATCCGCGACTTACGGACACCCCGCGGTTCCATCTCCGCGCACGGGGAGTTTTGATGCATTTTTAACGAGGACCCGTGTCTTCGGCTGCGCCCTCCCGAAAAAGGGGCTTCCCCGGGCTCTCTGCCCCCCCGCACGGGCGTCGAGGAGCTGCAGGCGGGCTGGGCTGGTGTGCAGCGCAGGGCCAGAGCCCACCCGGGCGGCGGAGCCTCCTCGCTGTCGGCGGGGGCTGCGGCGGGTGAGGCGCGGGGCCGAAGCGGGGCGGAGCGGCGGCGGCCCGCGGCGAGGGGCGGAGCGGGGGCAGCCGGTGCGCTCCTCCCCCGGGGTACCGACGGCTCCGTCCCGCTGCCGCGGAAGCACCCGGGAGGGCGTCGGGGCGAGCGGCGTGGGGTCGGGTCGGGTGCTGCGCGCCAGGGGAGACCGGGACGGCGTAGGCAGGAGGGGATAAAAACCCGCTGTGTCTCTACTGTGACTGGAAGTCTCCTACCTTCCCTGCTCCCCCGCCGCCGGTGCCGAGCTCACGGCCTCAGCTCCATTGCCGGGGGCAGCGGGCCAGCACTGGCTGCGTCCGCGGGGGAGCGCAGCGGAGCCGCTGCCGCGCTCCCGGCGTCCCGCAACTTCCCCCGGAGCCCAGCGGCGCGCAGCATGCGGGGCAGGGGCTGGAGGCGGCGGCGGGGTCGGCATCGCGCTCCCCGGACATGAAGCGGCCATCGGAAGCTCCAGGTAACTCTGCCCGGCTGGGTGGCGGAGCAGACATCCCCCCGGTAGCCGGGGTATGCCGGGGGGCAGGGTCCGGAGCGGCAGGAGTCGGGGCTGAGAGGGGCCGCCGGAGGCGGGCGCAGCCCGGCAGCGGGCGGGGGAGAGCCGGTCCCTGCCTCTGCCACGGAACGGCGGCAGTGGCCGCGCCTGCCCGGCGAGGTCGGTCAGAGACCCCTGGGAATGCTTGTGCGTGCCCCCGATCTGATGCCAATTTAGCCTGCTCGGTCGCCGGGCTCGCCGAAACTTTGCCCTCCGCCGACTCCCGGTAGGAATCTGGGGCTGCAGCGGACAGTCCCCGCTGTGAGACTGACAGGAGACCACCCCCCGAAATCGTATGGAAGGGGGTTTCTGTGAAGTTTAGCCCTCAGATAAATTTTTGGAGGCAGCTAAACTTTCGTAAGATCTGACATTGCTTGGAGACTGGTTACTGATACTGTAATAGGCATTGCTACTTATCATTGCATTTTTTCTTAATTATTTGCTGATCTCCTTAGCAACTGAAGTAATTTGCAAGGTTGAAGCTTGGTTGCAGCTTGATTTACAAAGTAACGTGGCAAAAGGGATGAATTTGTTGTTTCACTGATGCGTATTTCCCTTGTACTGTCTCAGAGGGATAACAGCTGCAGAGATGTTGACTTCACGTAGCTGGTACTGCTGTAAAGAGACTGTTGATTAGTCCAACTGTTGTACGCTCTTCTATGTCTCAATTTTCTTTAAGACAAGTACGTTATCGTGTTTTAAGAAAAAAGTATCTCTTCAAGGAAATTCAATCTTTGGTGAGGGATTTGTGGGAGATGATAGTTTTATCTGGCTAAGGTTACTAGGACAAATTAATCTCTAATTCAGCACGATTGAGGTCTGGCCAGATGCTGGCTGGAGAGATCACTCCATTTGCCTTGCTGATCTCAGGATCAGCTTGCTGCAAATATGATGTAAAGCCATTTTTTCATCACTGTTAGGTCCTGCACCAAGCACAGTGTAGCCCAGTTCAGGGGTTTAGTCCAGTGTATCAAGACGTCTCCCAGATGTCGCTCACGAACAGTCTTTGCTGTTCAAGCCATCATGTCACTAAATCTCATGGATTATGATGTTTCGGTAATCCGTATCTGTTGAGTCAGAGATGCTGAGAACAGCTGTCAGGAAGATTTGATGCAGAGTGCCTTTTCCACTCAGGAGTGATGAAGGCAGAGTAGAGCCTGGGGACTGAGGCAAGGTGGCTGAATGTATCCTCTGACAGGATCACACATACACACAAAGATTGTGAGTTTATGCAGACCTTCCTTAAAAATGTAACTTTTAAAAATACTAATTGCATAGGATGGCATTAGTGTATATGTAATTAATGGCTGTATCATATACTTGAACAAGATTCATAAAGTTGTGACTAAAAGCATGAATAATTATACTTTTATAATATTGTTGTTACAATTTAATAAAACCCCATTCTAAAAATCACTTTTGCTCCTGAGTTCATGAGGAACAAATGTCATGCCAGAAAAAAAAAATAGGGCTGTGAGAAAACGAACACCTGAGCCATCATTTTTTTTTAATTTCATACATTGTTATATTTGACTAGTACAGCCCTAATTCATCTGATATGTAGACTGCTATAGGGGGAGAGCACCTGTGTGGACATCAGGAGTCAGTGAGAGGTGCAGAGATGTATTAACGTCTTGTGGGCTGGTGAGTCTGGGGTGAGACTCAAGACAGTCACAGGAGATGTGGTGCGAGGGAAGGAGGTAGGAGACGTAGAAATGGTGTGGACCTTCTGGAGGATGAACGGAGGTCTTTAATGTTTTCAAGTGCTTGATCTCTTTAGAGCCTCAACACTATTCCCTCAGTAGTACAGCAGGCAGCAGGGTTGTTTGCAAATACTTGCATTTTCACCGTGCAGAACGTACCAGCCAGATGTGGGACTATTTGCATACCAATGTACAGGAAGATGCTTTACAATAGGAATAACATCTACCATTCTGATTTTTTTTAACAGTAAAAAGACTAATAGTGTTTGCAAAATATCATTCAGGTGAATCGTGATCTCCAGTCTAATTCACTGCTTAAATAAAGAGATGTGCTACATAAGGATTTTTTAGCAAAGTCTCAAATGAACTGGGAGAAGTAGTTTGTTGTACAGATTCTGTTGGAGAAACAGCAATAAGCCTGAAGGTACTTACAGAGGATGAGAAGTGTAGGTAATATTAATGTCACATTAGTGGGATAGAGAGCCCAGAAAAAGGAGAAAGGAGTGTTTAGGACATTAGTTGATCTTTAAGTGATAACTGATGGTGAGACTGTATGTTGCCTGGCAGTCCCCTTTTTCATAAACAGGTCTAGGTGCTCATTACGTTTAAAAACAAAACAACAAACAACCCCGTCAGAAATAAACAAAAAAAAGGAACAAACATACACATTAAAAAGTTCAAATCCAAGAACCAAATGCTTAGCTTCTCTAGAATGTGATTGGTTGTAGTAAATTTTGCTGTTTCTGACCACAGAGGATTTTCCCTATGATAGCAGGATACGTCCCACTGTTCTTCTTGAATGGTTAAGAAGCGTGTGCACCATTACTATTCGGATGAATCATCTCAGGGAGTAATGTGGTTTTGGCACTGAACTTAAAATACTGCACTTTAACATCACAAAGAAATTATTTCTTTGAACAGAATTCAAGAACAAAACTCCCAATCATGCCCTTCACTTCACTATAAATCAGAAATGGTGTCTACCCAGCTCATTCAGAAATATTGGTGAAGTACTTGGCCAAAGTCTGTTGGCACATGTTAGCTGGTAATATTCAATAGCAATGTCTCTCTTGAGAAAATATGCAATGTTGAAATTTGTAAAATAAGACTTCTCTAAGACCTGAAGTAGTGTTACTGGGATGAAACAAAATGACAGGTTTTTTAATATAGGGCTAACTGTGGGTTTTGTTCTTCTTGCCACTTAACACATTACAACCCAGAAATGTTTATGCAGACATTTTGAGTAAGTTCAAATGATCACATACCCTATAAATATTTATGTTGGACATGCTTGGCTTTGCAGAACATCCTGGGTAATTTGTGCAGAAGATATGGGGAACACAGGTTGAAGAGCAAGTTCCATCTCAACTGTCCTACTCTCCAAAAGAGCAAAGAACCTGTTGGGAATGTAGGCACTACACTGTGAGTTGGGCATGGAAAGGAAGGCTTCTGCTCATCAGAGTACTCTCAAAATATTCTTGTGTGTCCTGTGGTGTGTTTAGGATGTCTATGATTTGGATTTGCCCTGCCACATGAGGCGAGTTATCTGAAACAGTTTTCATTTTTCAACTCCAGTGAGCTTTGAAAATGGACAATCCAGTTTTCAGCCCTTGCAAACTGTTTTTGCTCCTCAGAACTAAAAGGTATTATGCTGATAAACACCAGCGACTGATCTGTGTCTTCCCATGGGATTTGGTTGCAGACTAGCTTGGAGTTTCTGAAGAGATAATTGCAGGCACGGACAGAAGCAAACATGCAAAGTTATCTAGTGTAATAAATTTGGTAACCCTTACAAACGTGAGCATTGATCTAGTACATCCCATTCAGACTATCTTCAGGATCGCAGTTATATTCAACATGGGAGATGATTTTTTTAAGTGCCATTCACTTGTTGAAAGTGCAGTTACATTAAAAATTAGGCTGTGTAGCTTGCAGAATCAGGCATTCCCATGTTAGTGGGAAAGGCAACCTTTGCAGCAACTGCATCTCCTGTTTTGTGGATGCTTTATAATCCAGTCTTCAGGTGTGTGGTTTTATGGTAATGTAGTTTTCAGATGCCTTGCTTCATGCAGTACACTAAATGAGCAATTACTAAATACATTTTTCATCTGCCAGGGTTTTTTCATTGTGCTTTATGTCTGTATAGCATACAAATTCACACCGTGGTACATAATTATTTTTGGTGGCAGTTTTTCTAATGCTTCATCGGTCTCTCCCTCTAGAAGAACTTGTATCTATTACTTGTTGCTATAGACTACCTAACTAGCAAGAACAGCTAAGTAAGGAGCTTAGGACTGGTTAAAAAATTGTCCTCTGGATTCCTAACTTTCCATTGAAAACCCCATGAAGTTAGATGCTTCAGGAGACTTTAAAAGCCTAGAAGAATTTATGAATCCTGATATTAAACTTTAATTCAAACCAATCAATTTATTTTTACAATATTTCTATAGCTAAAATCATGTTAGTATATCCCTTGTATAAAGAAGGGATCCCTGTGCCATCAGAAGTGCCAGATAGAGTCACACCATTTTGACTCTCATCTCAGCACTTCCTCAGATCAGTCCTTCCCAAATGTACCATGCAGAGGTTCCTTATTTTTTAAGTGCCAAGCTGGTGGCCGAAATATGTTCATTATTTTGTAATAGTCACCAGTTCACATAGTTTGCGTGATCTCACAGGAATTTTGTGGCAAAGGCTAGGACAGCTGCAGTTCTCAGGGATAGGGATTTATCAAGCTCTTATTGTAATCACCCATTCTTTTCCCTGTTCTTCCTCAGAACCTGTGCACAGTGTCAGGAAAGGTTTAGGGGGAAAATTGAGCAATCCTGTAACCAAGGACTGTATATAAAATCTAAAATGGAAAGAAAAATGTAATTCTGACACTTTACTTTTGAGCATTTGACTTGGCAGTCTTGCAATTCACTTGTTTTTTCCTTTTTTTTTTTGAATGCTAACAAAGCCAATGTATATATCAGTTCTTGTGAAAGGTGAAATGTCCCATTCTCCCATGCTGCCTTCATATTTCTTCTTTTAATGGATCATTAGAAAGTTTAGCTCTTTAGTTTCGTAGCACATCTTCTACCATTTGACTTAAGAGTAGATTTGTCAGCAGAAGACAGCAGCCTGACAGATTGGCAGAGGGTTACAGAAGAGGGAAATAAAGAACTGAGGAGGAGTGATTTTCTTTTTGCATATATTAATTGCATCAGTAGTCTTAAGTTCTTAAGTAGCAGATTTAAATTCACTGGAGAGGTGTGCTCTAAGGTTTACCTCCCGAAACTCATTTGTCTTCTGTTTAGACCTCTTCTTAGACCTCCTCATCTGCTTTTCCAGTCTCATATGCCTTAACTGACTCTGCATCCTCAGACTACCTCCTCCTCAGTTTCTTTAGTAACAGTGATGATGCTCCATTAGCATCCACCTCCCCTGGTTTTGCTCTTCCTTCCCTCTGTGTCTCTTACCCTTCTCCCTCTCCCCTTCTTTCACTGTTCCTCTGCCCTGCTGCCCCTCCAACATTTAGGTCTTGATTTTAATTTTTTTGCCCTCAAGGCTCATCTTTTCTTCATCCATCTTGCATCATCAGAGAATGCAATTTCTTCTTTTATTCTCCTGCTTTCCATCGGAGACTGCTTTTTTCTCCTCATCTCACTGTCCACAGGCAGGAGCCACAGACCCTAGCCACTATCAGCTGCACAGAGCAGACATTACAGGGTTTGCCCTGCTCAGATACTGCTCCCACAGGTGGGTGAGATTGGAGAAAGGAGTTTGAGGATAATAATGTGGGGGCTAAATATCACATCTGAACTCTGAAGGGGTGACGATAATCAATGCAGATGAACTCACCTGTGAATTTACTAACAAACTCTAAACAGCTACCACGGAGAGCAAGAATCAATAGAAATGTTTATTCCTCTGCTATGTATGTGTACATTTTCTCAGAAGATGGTGAAAAACATATCCCTTAGCACAGAATCACTACTGTGCCAAATCTTACATCCCTGTTTCAAACAATACTGACTCTAAAATATTCTCAGAAAAGAGTATGGTTGGTATTTTTCTATCTACATATGAGCAAAATACTTTTTTTGCTTTACTAAGTTTTGAGAAAGAGCTGACTCATCCTTACTGAATGGTCCCAAAATTTATGCCTGAGGTAAGCGCTTCATAGATTTCTTCCTCATTACTTATATTGGCAAAGGTAGAAGAAGCGGAACACAAAATATTGTTATTGAACAACTTTAATAACTTTCAAAATAGGCTGTTGCTACCTGAACCATAGGTTACTGAATTAAAAAAAAAAGGAAAGAAATTCGTATGACATTTAAAGCTAGAAAGGATGAGAAAATTCTTTGCTTGCAAGCATGTGACATTTTCTGATTATAAAGAAAGGCATATTGTAACTGCTTCCCACTTGACAAGAAAAAAAGCATTTTAAGATGCGGCTTTTTCTTTCTTCTACTGGGAATTCTGTCTATGTTGGTTTGGAAACAGGTAGGAGATGCCATTGCCAAGTCATGCTCCACAGAGGAACATTTCCAATTTTTTTTTAATGAACTGTCAGAAATTGCATTACTTTGTCCAAGACTGAAAAATAGTTGCATTCTTTTTGAAGACAGAAAATACTGTATCTACAGTATATATATTGGCACATGAATGCAGAATTTCATGTTTACATAAAACAATGTTAAGTTTACATGACCCTAGAACTAGATTTTACCATTAGTTGTATGAAACCCTAAGGATTAAATCCCTGCATTTTTCAAAAGGCATAAGAAATTATGCAGAGTATGAATGGTAAATGTTAACGTGCTGTACCTCTGTATCCCTCTTTTGACAGCAACGAGTGCAAAGCTAACTGCACAAATAATCTGTGGCAAGGAGCACTGGGAGACAGCTGAAAGACAGTGACAATGTCTTTAAACTGGTGGACACTTCCTGCTCGACTTGGAGTTTTTAGAGTGAACTGCAAAGGACTCGCATGCCTCTTGGTCTTCACCGTGAGTGTTTGTGGCAGTGCCCCGGGGATGTGTCCAGCAGCCTGCATCTGTGCCAGTGATATCGTAAGCTGCACAAATAAGAACCTCACTCGAGTGCCAGGAAATCTTTATAAATGTATGAGAAGGCTGGATCTGAGCTATAACAGAATTGGGGTTTTGGAGCCTGAATGGGTCCCAGTGCTGTCTGAGAAACTGAACACTTTAATAGTCCATCATAATAGCATTAGCAGCATCAGCGCTGGAAGCTTTTCCACAACTCCGAATCTGAAGTATCTAGACTTGTCATCCAACAGCCTGAAAACACTGGGCAGCCCTGTATTTCAGGAGCTAAAGGAGCTGGAGGTTCTCCTGCTGTTCAGCAATCAAATAACACAGATCGAGTCTTTAGCCTTTGGAGGATTGCACAAATTACAGAAACTGTACCTAAGCTACAACTTGGTCTCACATTTCCCACTGGACTTATATGTTGGAAAACATAAACTGACAGACCTTGTGTTGCTGGACATTTCCTTTAATCACATCCAGACGGTGCCTATTCAGCGCCTGAGTTCAGTGCCAGCCAAACAACTTAGTGGAATTTATCTTCATGGCAACCCATTCTATTGTGACTGTGTGCTGTACTCCATGCTAGTCTTCTGGTATCAAAGGCATTTCAGCTCAGTGGTGGACTTCAAAAATGAGTACAGCTGTTTATTGCAGTCAGACCCAAGAGGTCATAATAAACTGCCTTTACTGCACGACAACATTATGAATTGCTCTGAAAGTACCGTTAACAGCTCTTTCCAAGCCTTTGGGTTTACTCATGATGCCCAGGTTGGTGACAGGCTGATTGTACACTGTGACAGCAGAATCAGTGATATGGGCACACAGTTTGTTTGGGTTAGTCCAGACAATAGATTGCTGGAGCCAGATAGGGAGACCGATAACTTCAAGGTGTTTCCTAATGGCAGCCTGGAGATAACAGATGCCCAGCTAGAGAACTCAGGGCTGTATTCCTGCATTGCCATAAATAAGAAAAGACTATTAAATGAAACCATAGAGGTCAGAATAAATGTTAGCAATTTCACAGTGAACAGGTCCCACGCTCATGAAGCATTTAATACAGCTTTTACCACCCTTGCTGCCTGTGTGGCCAGTATTATTTTAGTGCTGCTGTATCTCTATCTGACCCCCTGCCCGTGTCAATGTAAGGCGAAAAAGAAGAAGAGGAAGCTGAACCAAAGCAGTGCCCACCCATCCATACTGAATTCCGCACTGCCCCAAGAGCTGCCGGCCGACGAGAAGAAGGCTAGCACTGGTAAACGGGTGGTTTTCCTGGAACCCATGCACGAACCAAAACAGAGTCAGAATGGGAAAGTAAAACTGTTTCCTAATGACAGTGTCATTACAGAGAGCATCTTAAAAACTACTCGAACAAAATCCGACTCTGACTCTGTCAACTCCGTGTTCTCAGATACACCTTTCATGCCTCCAGCTTAGTTTGCTGCCTGTGTTTGTATCGTGCAGTTCCATTTCTGAATACCTCCTTTGCCTGTAGCAAACCGTCAGGACAAACAAATAAAAAGAGATAAAATGTTTTAAAAAAAGGTATGTTTTGTCAGTCCTTGAACTGCGTCTCCTCTCTGTACAGGCCATGCAACAGTGATAGCTTGTTGGGGAAAAGCAAACAGCTTGTCATTATTGTGAATGTTTTGATGCAAGCTTAGCCTCGGTTTTACTCTCTGGTCCATACACAGCAATTTCTTGTGCGTGTTTTGAGACACTTTCAGTGCATACAGCTGACTCTGCAGAGGCAGAGGCTGATGCCTATGCAACACCCAGCCATGCTGATAACTCAGCTCTTCTAAGTGTGCACAGAAGCAATTTATGGCTAAGGAGAAAAATGTCCAGACTTCCTGCAATTCCTTTCATAAATTCATAAAATCTTTACATAAAATCACTACAGGAAAAAAGTAATGATTTTTCTTGGACTGCTTGGCACAAAAGTATTGAATTTGCCACCAGAACACCTAGCAGCACTGAGTAAATGTTTGTGGTTTTCAACTGATAATGTATTTGCAAATAATTACTTGAAAACATTAAATGAGGGCCATTGTAAGAATTTTATTCAAAACATAGTCATGAGCTTACTTGTGAAATGTGCTTGCATTTGTTTATAAATGATATAATGAAAACAGGTAAAAGTTAACATGCTACCTTTGCAGTTGCCTCAGTCAAAAAACAAAAGTTGTCAGGCATGAGGACTTACACAAATCAGCAGTATCTTGTTATGCTGTGATAACTGGATTGATTATAACCAATTGTCTTAACCTCCGCTGCTCACCGTATGCTTGGCACCACATATTGTAAATAAATCTGCCACCATCACCAGGGCTCCTGCGTCATCTTAGGGATGAATGACTTCTCTTCAAAGATAATTGTGAAATCAGGGAAATATTTTAATTTTTTTTTCCAGTGGCACATGGTTTCTGCTGCCTTATTAAATTTGATCCTGAAGCTTTTCTTAAAAGAAGAAATACAGGATTTAGACAAACTCATGAAAATATAAAAGACTTTACACACTCTAAAGTCAGAAAACGCAGATTTTACCTAGACTTGGCCCTTGTCTTGTATGTGTTGCTTTCTTTGTTGCATGTATCACAGTCAAAGTTTATGAGTCTGTTAAAACTGACCTGGCCTGGTTATGCAATACAGGTTGCATGAAGCATGTATTGTAACAAGCATTCTGTTCTATTAGCTTTTTCTTTTTCTGTATATGTGCCTTTTTTTTTTTTTAAGCTTGTTTACCTTGGGGCTGGGCTGGACTTTTCCAATCTTCCTCACACTGATAAGTAGAAACTTCAAAGGAGTTTCTCAAGTAATTACAACTTGCCAAAGACAAGTCAATGGAGCATGTCTGTCTCATTCCATTTTGGGGGAATATACTGAAAGGTAGAGGATAAACTAAATCAGAATCAAAGGGCTACATGGTATGGCAACTGTAATTTATTTTCAAGAAGCTTACTGTAACAGCCACTTGCCATTTTTTGTGATTTATTTTGAGAGGCATGTCAACATGTTAAAGCTTATATCTGGCTGAGCCAAAGCTATTGATTTGCTATGGAGAAATCCTGATGTAGCTAATTGTTTGAAGACAAGCTATCTGACAAACAGATTAGCTCAGGAAAAAGTGTCTCTGTATTGTGTACAAAATATGTGGAATTATAAAAAAGCTGGTGACATTAACTCAGATATTCAGGAAAATGGAAATTATTTTTCTAGGTAGAGGATAATAAATATTGAGGAGAGGAAGATGACCAGAAATCTGGATCTTTTATTTGTAGGTTTATCTGTGTAAATTTCAAAACAGCTTCTGCTGTCAAGCAGGTTAGTGTCCCTTCATAGAGCTCTTTCCCTCTTTCATCTGTGTATACACAGTAACTCAAAATCTATATTTTTATATGTAAAGTATGATGGAAAAACATTATCTTTGCTAAAATTAGGTTGAGTCATCTGTCACTGTGGCAAAAGTTTGACACTGTCTCCTTCTCAAAGACTTTTTTTCCTACGATTTTACTAAGCTGCATGATTTCCTACTATTTCACATGTATGGTTGGTGAGTGGGTGGATGTCCTCTGTGTGGTGCAAGGAGATGATGCGTGACCCAGGGCCAAAGGGCTGAAATGATGGTGAGGCAGAGTGAGAAGCAGAGAGACCAATACTCTGCAGACAGTTTTACAGATCAGTTACAGCTCTGGACAGATGTTACACTCTGTTGTCATACATCAGGTCGATTGACCCAGATTTCAGTGTTTACACAAGAGCGCGGATGGTCAGTTCCAAATTGGGCAGCAAAAAGAAAACAGGCAGTTGTCAGTCTGGCTGGGGGGCTGCCACAATTCTCCTACAGCTGAGCAGGTGCTCTCCACTGCTGTTTCCAGCACAGGGCAGCGGGAGTATCGTGTATCGAACTCACTGAGCGTGTTATATCTGTATGGTAGTCCTAAACAAAAAAAGGTAGAGATCATTCAGCCTTTCTTCCACAGGGCTGCTGCCCTGCAACAAAAGCATGGGGATTTGTGGGATCAGAGTAATCCTGACAGATGACTGGAGAAGCTGAGCATTGATCTAAACAGCAGATATTCATGTGACTGTTAACTGTCTGTATTTTACTGACTCCTTCAGAGTGCTCGCAGTTGAAACCATGAGTATTAACAAGGTGGTAAAAACAAAGCTTTTGAAAGAGATGGCTTTTTTGCTGCTTCTTTACATTATCATAGCCTCACAAGTTCAGTAGGTTAAAGGAAGTATAATGAAGATTTTTAATCTCTAATGAATATTTGTCTATAGCACTGCCACCATAATCCACAGCCCCAGTCGCCTCTTGTCTTGGAAGGCTGTGGAAAGCCATGCAGCTCATCAGTTCCTCTCCTCCCACAGCAGTGTGAGCCCCATCAGAGCTGTGAGCAGGGAGCAGTGCTGCTGTCCAGCTCCGTGGCCTTGCAGCACTCTGGTTGTGTGGGCTGCCCAGATGCCACACCTGCAGTTCCGCTGGGGTCTGCTCTCCTAGAAAGGCTTTGTTGACAGGCCTGTCCTACAACCAGGTCTTCCCCATTAGCCTGTGTCCTGGATTTCCCATTGATGTTTCCAGCAACTACAAAAAGGCTGAATGATATTTTTAATGCAGAGAGAGCACAGTTCTGTGAGGTGTTGAATGCTCTGGCAGCAGTCCAGACACGCTCTTAAAATGGGTTTGCAGTAAGGCAGAGGTACCAAGCTACTGGCAAGAAGTCTATGACTGAGCATGGGGTCACTCGCTGCCTCTGCAAGATGCCTGGAGTGACATATTCCCCACCATGCTCTGATGACCCCAGGTGCTTTTGCTCTCCCTTATCTTCTCCCCAGTGCCTGAGACCACGCCATACGAGGCTATAGGCAGAGCTCTAAGCTTTAGTTTAATGTTGTCTTTTTTGTGGGGGCTCCTTTGAATATATGTCCTCCACCACTTTAATTGTGGTAAGCAGCTTTTCTCCTACTCAAGGGCCTATTGCATTGGTTCCAGCCATCTCATGGATCAAAAATGAGGGTAATGTCTGCAGGCAGCTCTGGGAAATTATGTCCTTGACTGTGTCTGTTTCCAGTACCACACACGCCTGTAGGCATCCGCTTTTGTGGAGTGTGTTGGAAACAAGTCATGTAAAGCCAGCATGAAACCTCTCAGGTGGGTCCAGAGTGCAACAACAGCAGCTGCACAACCACATTGTTCCTCTAGTAGCAGGAGACAGGTAAAGCTGCTTGCTGGTCATCCCTTCTGACCTTGATAAGATTCAGTGTCTGACTCAGACCACCTCACTAACAATGAAGGCATACAATATCTGACTACCCCTCAAATACACTGAGCACCTGCCATCTGTGCTGGAAGCTGAGGGTGAACCTAAGTGCTTTCCTGACAGCGACCTTTAATCTGCAGTTAGTTATGTTGGCCAATACTGTGTGCTTTTAGCCCAGTAATGTACCTCCTGCTTGCTAGGCAAGTGGTGCTCCAGGTTAGTAATGTGTCTGTCTCCTTAGCACCACTGCTTCAAAAAGTCAGATTTTTAAGGACTGCTAGTTCTTCTTGAGTGTCAGAGAACTAACAGATTATATAGCTCATTCTTCTGAACAGCCAAAACCCTAGGGCAAAATTGCAATTAAACCAAAAACTTTAATTTAGGATTTCACAAGATGTTTTCTTCCCTCTGGAGTAAATCAACCTCCTTTGGATTGCTTTTATACCTCGTCTACAGTTTATTCCTATGCACCTCTCATGTCCCTGAACTGGATGAAAATAAACCAGCCTTTATGGGCCAAATCATACTGTTGTGTCATCTGTAAAGTAATGCAGCAGTGACACTCCCCTGTAGACTGCAGCCACTGGCCATCCCACCCAGCACACACTCCTGTGCTCATCCTCAAGGCTGAGTTGTCACCATTTGGCCATGGCAGGTGCAGGGACCTTTTCCAGACTCTTCCTTCAAAGTTTTCAGCTTAAGACTGGCTTCCTGAGGATGATTTCTGGATGAACTGCAGAATTTCTGTAAGGGATTATTTTAATTGATAAATTAAAACAGCTACTTCCAAGTGGATTTTAAATCTTGAGGGCTGGCATTGGTAAGTAGCAGCTTAGGATACACATTCTATTTATAGATTTAGCAATTTAGATTTTACTTTCTTTTTGCTCTTTCTGGTAAAAAGTATTTGAATCATTACACATATAGAAAAAAGAAAGCACGTATTTAAGGATATTTTTTCCTCTGTTACTCTTTTTCCATTTGTCCAGTAGGGCTCAGATATGAATAAAAGGAGAAATTTGAGGTTGGAGGGGATAAGGGCAAGAAATAATTTGAGCCGAAGTTCACTTGATGTTATAAAAGAGGGCTAATAACTTAGCTCTTGTCTTCTGTGGGTACATGCTAAAAATAAAAAACAAAAAAACCAAGTACTTACTACCTAAACACAGATTTCATGGGTATTTTGGAGGTTCTGTATGTTAACAGAGTTCTGACAGTAATAAAGCTATGAAAGCGATCCATATAAAAATCAAAGCATTAGTAGTTGTTTCTAAACAAGGAGTATCCGAAATTTGCTGAAGAGGTCATGTCATAGATAAAAGGACCATACCTCTTTTCCTTACTTAAAAGAAATTTCTAACAGTAACAGTAAAGAACTGAACAGGTGCAGTGGAGGAAGTATTTTTCTTGTGAATTATTGGTTTATGTTCTGATTTTGTTAGGAGGATTCTTTTCATTCTATGAATCTATTTTCCTTTCCTTTGCAGAATAATTTAATTAACTGGAATAATGTTTTCCCATTTAGTTCTCCTAATGAAGTCTGCATTTAGTAGAGAAAGCAAGGAGGGTCAAGAATTATGTAATCAGCTTGACATCACTGAGATGTCAGGAAAAGTTAGTTGGAAATTTAAGTATTCTTTGATCAAACATGAGATTATTCAGGCATAAACCTGTGGGTTGTTTTAATTTAACTGATATTTTCTGTCTCATTTGAATAATTAAAAATGGCATATTTTAGGGTTTTTTAAAGGAGAAAGACTATTCCTAAAACTTCTTGCATCAGCTTAACTAAATTGATATAGAAGCCATCAGTGATGTGAAACTGCTCTTTTAGCATAAAGTGGCTCTGGTATGTAGGGAGGCTGTCCAGTCTGTGTGAATATTTCTCATGACAGCTAGGGGTCAGCTGTATTTCCTAGACAAGCTAGAGCCAAATTGCATTATACAGACCTTTCCTAGACAATTGGGAAGATGTTTTCTTAAATGAGATTAGCTTAACAAATTCAATTGGAATCCCCATATAGGCCTTACTACACATCCCGTTTTGAACTCAGTGCTTTTGTTTGCACTTTTCAACTATGCATGGAACATCATAGGCTGGAACAGCATGTGTTCCTGATAGGGACAGCAGGAGAGGGAAAGAGCAGTTATGGGGGAGTGAACATGTTTGCTTGAGAGCTGCATAATATAGTACACTGCCAATTTCTCTCTTCAAGGGTTAATAGTCCTAAATTCAAAATGCTCATTAAATCAAAACAAATTTTAGACACCCTCTCCAGAGGGGGTGGAGGCTCTGATACGTGGGAGCCTCAGCAAGTGCTGCCTTTGCATAAGACAAAATGTCCTTTCACAGACACAAAAGGATTTCTAGCACTTTCCCTGGTAGCTGAGGTGATGTCGGCAGTAATAGACCACAAAATAAATCAGCTCTGATAAGCACTGCTGTTGCCCGGAGCAGCTCAATTAGCCTTTTGCCTTTGGAGCAGAAGGGTTTATAGTACTAGATATAGCCTCAGACCAGGTTACCTCTGACTTTTGTCCTCTTTGCTCTTTTTACCTGACACCAGAATCAGAGAGCCACTAGGTTCATTATATATATTTTTTTTTACATGAGTGCTCAGAACAAACAAAATCTTAAGCCTTTTTCCAGGCAGTTCACCACTGCCTGTAAAAACACTGGTGGAAGGGAAATAAAGCTTTTTAGCACACACGTATGTAAGTCAAGGCTGGATTCCACTGAAGGAGGTGTTTTGCAAAAGAGCAGAGGGTATACTTGCTTCTCTGACCTTGTTTTGCTAAGCAAAAGTTAATACATTTGAGTTATTGCCTGAAATATTTTAAAATCTTATTTTTAAACTACTTTCATGAATTGAAGTGAATTACATTTGTTGTTGCAACTCTATCAGTTGATTTGTAATTTGGGGATGAAAGGATTATGTTTTCTCTCTTGTCCATAAAAAGATAATGCAGCTATTTTTCCATGCATGTGTAACCCCTCCTCTTTTTATTTTCAAGCATGGATAATCAGCCCATATAATTTAAACAAAATAATCATGTTGCAGTGAATGGTCTCTGTGATCCATATTTTCTGTAGAGATAAGCCAATTTGTTGATTTTACTGTCTTGTATATCATTTTACATTTTAAAAATATGTTTAGACATGCTGTTGTTATTGTTGCTACGTTTGTGGCATATAATTTTTCTAAAATTTCCGTCCCATTACAGATTAAAAAAAAAATACAGTAGAATGTCAGAAATCACTGCATTTATGGAAAACAGTAATTTTTGTCCTTTAATGCTGTAACGTTTTGTCTTTTAGCAGTCCCACCTAGTAATTCACACCGACTGCAGAGTCAGAAGGCTTTCAACAGCACCTGCTTCATATCAGTTGTGAAAACAGGCTTCTTCCCTTCACGTAGCAAGGAAAACATTGTAAGAGTGTGGAAGATACATTTTCATCACTTATTCACCAAGAATTTTATTATAGGGTTGGTAGTGTGGCTCTTGGCATTATAATTTCATATTAAAGAAAACTAATTCTCATTGGTGCTTCGTGTGGAAAATTGCTGTTGGGAAGTGCTGTTTGCTGGACTGCTTGTGGTGAATTTCCAACTCAGTCATGTGCCTGTCACCTCAACTAAGTGCCTGGGAGTGATGAGAATGCACATGGCCAGCTCTCCAGCACGGCCAGACCCTGCTCCTTTCATACACATCAGGGAGAAATTATTGGAAAGCATGCCAGAAAAATCAATGTGCTGTGTACTTGGCACATTCATGGTGATTTATAATTGCTTTATAATAAAGAAAAGTGATAGAAGGAAGTTTTAAAATTCTCATCATTATTCTGCATAAAAAGGTTATAAATCTGTCGTTATTGTGTCATTTTCATATTCTTCAAAAATACCCATAAATCTCTCCCTATCCAGTACATACAATGGTATCCAATTAAGCCTATGCAGGATACCATGGACACTGGTCATAACTCAGAGTTTTGGGGACATTTCCTGAAGCTCTGCTGTAGATTCTGCTCAGTAAGGCATAACTTGCAAAATTTATGCTCATCTACTACAAGGAATTGAGGGCTACACTAGCTTTCATTATCTGTGTGGATATGTCACCTGCTGTATTATGCAGGGTGCATTTCACAGTGATGAAATCACTTTTCCTTATCAAAACTGTTCAAAGGCAGAGTGAAGACCAGGCCTCAGAGAAGTGCTGTTTTCTTACTGCCCAGAAGCAATGAGCTTCTTTTGTGGAGAGCACAGGCTGCAATTTGTTAAAAATAGAAACACTGCAGTGGGAAAATTTTGCCAGAAGAAGGATACGACCCTTTGAGTAAAGGTGGGAAAATAATGTACAGAAGTCGAAAGTCAAAAGTGAAAAACAAAAGCAGTACCTGAACCTTCACAGAGGCTCAGGCTTTTGAAAATATATTAAATTTTCATACTGCCTTGGTAATTTCCTCCTGCATAGAGAACTGTTGTCTCAATAATACGGATGCAGATCATTCATCCCAGAAATAATAAGACCTCACATATGGACAGAAAAGTACTTTCTGGTTATCTTTAATTGTCATCATGAGTCCCGGCCACATTGCTCTCGGTAGGTAGACAATGTTAATATTAATCCATGATTTCCCTAAGAGGCAGTGGATAACTGGACTGATTTCTAAGAGTAGCAGGGGAGTAGTGACCTGGAAATTTCTGTAAGTTTTTGTGGTTTTGAGTAGATTCCCTTACTGTCTCCAAGCCATCACTTGTAAGATACTGAAATACTGTCATTGAAGTAGGAGTGTTTAGGATTTTTATTTTTTCCTCTGCAGAAAATGAAGTAACTAACTTAATTGTGCCTTAAAGACAAAATGTAACATTTTGTTTTTTAGAGATATATTTGCAACAGGGTTTGTGTATTGCTGTCAGCTTTGCCAATTAATATTTCACCCCTGTAGTGGGAGGAGAAGAACTGACACAGTAAGAGGGCAAAATGCATGTGTATCTCTGGAGAATAAACATAAAATATGATGGTTGCTCTGCATGGTTTCCTGAGCAGCCAGTATGGGAGATTGTATTCTCATAGAGGGCAGAAGGAACACAGCTCTTCTAGACCAAATGCATACTGTCAACAGAATGTACAGACACCATATTTCAGGTATTCCAATACACTCATATGCAGCCGAGTAGGATTAGCCTTATCTTTCTGATAAGGAATGCTTCTTTTCCCAGAGCATATGAGAGGAGTTTGACTAGGTTTATAGGACTTTAAAAAGTATCTTAAAGTACATCTAGGAAGCTGTAAGCTGCTATTCCTGCCTACTGATAACCACTGTGGAATACTGTGTTAATGGTTATTTGGGACTGTCTACTTTAAAATCTGACTCTGAGCATCTTTGCGGAGTAGTTCATTAGTAGCTGCAAAACATTTTGATTTCTGGGAACAGGAAGCATTATAGTAGCTTGTAGCATATTAAGATCTTTCCACACCTTGGATTCTTTTTGCATGTTTTTATGAAGGACAATAAGCATGTGTTGTACTTTAAGGAGCAAATACATTTACAGGTAGGTATTTCTTAATATACAATGTCTGTGTTTTCAAAGAGATCATGACATTCTTGCTATGACTATTGCATTTTAATACTAGAATTCCAGTACTGTAGCTTCCTGCCATCTGCTTAGCTTGAAGAGAGATCTTTTCCTCCAGAAGACAGTTTAGAGCTTCAGAAAGCCTTTCTCTCTGCACTTGACCACACCAGGAAAATAAATGGGAGATTAATGTCCTTTAGCATACATTAGCCTGCAGGAATGTTGCCATAATGGACCATTTGAGTCTAGCTCTGCATCCTTTAAAAAGGCCATACTCGTGCTCATAGTTGTGACAAGTGCTTTTCTGTGGTATTCACACTAAGGGCTCTCCGAAAACTCACATGTGAAGCCAGTCCTTGAAGTTGAGCTGTGTGCTGTAGTAGCCAGAAAGGAGCCTTACTGATCAGTGAAGGTTGGATGCCAGCTGACCTTTCCAGGCTGACAGAGAAATGCTGACTTTGGCTTTATGGATTGGAAGCCTCTTATTGCTGAGAAAAAGTTGCCATTGCTGACTGCTCCATGTAGTAACACTGGCATATTCCTGACATTAATCTGCTGACACAACTGGAGTTTAGGATTTGCTTTCTGTCAACTGTACTTCCTTCTTTGAATAATAGCAGCATCTGGAAGTTTTTTTGGAGGTTTCTTTACATTTTGCTTTTATTTAGTTTCTACATGAATACATGAATATAAGCCAGACTTAACTACACTGTCCCTATGCAACCTCTTTTGCCTTTATTTTTCTCTCTCCCTGCCTCATGGGCCTTGCTCATGATCATGATGAGGTTGTGATGTGCACATGTCAAGAGGTCCAAGGAGGCCTTTTACCCCTGAGGACTCCCTGCAAAGGTAAATAATATCCAGGTATGATCTGACAACATAAGACACATTATTCAATTTATGACAGAATTTCAAATTGACTTTTGATATTCAAAGCAGGGTTTCTTGAATATTTCAAAAATCCTCTGAGATTGTCAGTAATCTTTACGTGAACAATATATATAAATATACTGTGTCTGTGAGCAATTTTAAGTTTCGAAGCTGAAGCACAAAGGCACTTCAGTTTTCTATCATTGTTTCCAATTTAAGAATCTCAGTAACAAAACCCTCTAATTTAGTCACCCACAAACCAGCAATCACTACATCAGTGAGGTTGTTAAAGCTAGAAGTGAGGTAAATTTTAGAAGAAAGCACAATGAGAGAAGCCCAGATATCAGTAAAAAGAAGTGTTACTTGAGTTTCTGAAATATGTAATCTGAGAGATAAAGCACATCGGGAATGGAGGGAGCTATATTAAATGTACAGTGATAAATTTACAGGAGATAATTTAAAATATTAGGAGCAAAGTGCATTTCAACTACATCAAGACCATTTCTAAGAACCTCAAATCAAAAGGAGCCATACAAAAGGTAGAAATAAGGAACATAATTATATATGAGTTTAATAGGAATGGAGAAAATTCAGAGGGTAAGGTGTTAACATTATTTTATAATTTTATTATTTTTATTATTTTTAAATTTTTATTATTTTATAACATAAAGGTAGCAAAATTGTGCAAGGTAAAATAAGTACATGAGAAGAAAAAGAAGGGCAAAGTAGAGGTTCATAACCTAACAGGCAATTCACAGAGTCCTGAAGTCTTCACTGTCTTCACATAAAAAGATTAATTTCCAATCAAAAACTTAACTACATTAAATTTGATGTGAAAATAAGAGCATGACCAGAATAGTGATAAATTAGGTTAAAAAATGGCTGAATAAGTTAAGTGTAATTGAACCCGTCAAGTCCTGATGACATTCAACTTCACTCCTTTAAAAAAATATGAAAAAATCTCTGAAATATGTTGTTAATCTTTGAAAACTCGCAGAAGATGGGTAGATCCCACACAGGAAAAGCAAATACAATACCTACCTTTAACAAAAAATCCAACCACAAACAGGGAATTATAGATTATTCAGTGCAACACTAGTTCCTGGAATTATTCTGGAATAGGTGGTTAGGTAACCAACTTATAAGTGCCTGGAGCATATTAAAATGATAAAAACAGCTGACAGATTTGACAAGAACAAATTGTATTGACCCTGCTCATCGTTGACAAGTTAACTGGCCTTGGCTGAATAGTAAGGAGAGTCTTTTGGGCAAAGGACAGTGAAACAATGGGGGAGACTATTGACTGATGCTGCTGCAGCTTTTTCTTTTCTTTTGCTAGAGAATTTTTAAAAACAAGTTAGGCACACAACTTCTGTGAAAGTTATCAGCGTATCTGGTCTTTCTTCATTGTAGGGTATTGTACTGGAAGAGCTGCAAGGTCTTTTCCAGGCCTGTAGTGTTACAAAGGCAGTGTTTGTTTAGGTCCCCTTTGCCCAATGACTTGTATTACATGTTTTCTGCCCTGAATGCAGGCTACTAAAGATTATCTGGGATTAAATATAAACTTTTATTCACATTGATCTGAAATTGAAATTGTTCATGTGTGCTTCGTTTTCCTTTAGCAGAAAGCAAGCAGTAATTTTCCCCAGAAGTTTGTTTTGATTTTGCTCCTTAAGTTTATACAAATGGTACTTCTGAAATCTGATCTTTCTCAACAGTACCTCTGAAATAAGCGTCATACACAGGATGACTGATCAATTTGTTGGGGGACAAACTGTGGCCACTCCGTTGCAGAAGTGAATGAAATTTTTTCCTGAAATTGCCTTGCACTAAACATGAGCATGTTGGGAAAATCTTGTGCCATGCTGCTGCTTTCAAAGCAGCTCCACAAACAGTGTCATTTTGGTGCACTTTTCAAATATTTCCAGGTCACTGGACCACAATATTGCCTTACCTAGAAATGCTGATCATTCAAGATGAGTCTTTCTCTGTTTCACAGTTTCTATCCGTGCAGGCAGGTTTAACTTGGCCTTGAAGGACAGAGATACAGTCTTGGGAGCTTGTAGGCTAAAGTTTGCTTTGCAGTAAACACAGTCCAGTGTGAAAGAGAGACATGGTCAGTGGGATTGCTGGCAGGATTTTCTATGACTCTGTAAGAGGAAACTGTACAGTCAGGGTTGGACTTTGAAAAATGAGAGAAGTCTGTTTCACCTCTCCAAATGTGAGTCTGTCACTGCAGAATGCACCAAAATGGACATAAATAACTGCTCCTCACTCCCCTGAATTTGTGAGAGTGTAACAAGTTTTGAAAGACAGTGTTGCCTTTTCAAAGGTAGGGTTGCCTTCAGTGTGTATTGTATCTCTCATTTGACTCTCTGTTATTTAATGGTTTAATAGGTGGTCAGTATTTCAGGTAGTGAAACACTTCATCCCCATATGGCAGGAAATCCTTGCACATTTCCAGTAGCACATCCTCTCAAAGGATGTGCTGAGTGAGCAAGGCAGAGTCACTCCACTAGGGCATCTCCTTACTACTTTTGGTGCCTGGTCTTTCTTATAGATACAACTTCTTTAGGAAATAATGGAAGATACTAAAATATTATCAGTGGAATATATAAGTATTCAGACCTACTGAAAGTATATTTTGCTGATTGTACCTTAACAAAACCAGAATTAGAGTCTGAATGAGCTTGTGATGTTAAAGACATCTTTAAAAGCTGTTGTTTTATTAAAAGAATGAGATTTTATCAAAAACTAATAGGAACATTTATTTTTAAAGGGGGACCTCTTAAAGAATACAAAGTCTATGTTAGCCTCATACAGATTTAGGCTTGATTGTGCACTTTCGGATGGTTGCATCAGAGCACCAGAATAAACAATCAAACTTAATAAAATTACAATAAGCTAGATTAAGAGCAGAATTAGGGCCCTTAATATAGTCAGTAACCTCTTGAGATCCCAACAGCAAAGCAACAGCAAGATGGAACTTTGCACAACTAGTAACATCTGTCTTAATTTTTAGCCTAACTATGAAATCCGACTGAGAAATTTTGGATTTCCTACATTACTTATTTTCTATTAAAGTGCAGTATTCTGGACACATTCAGCCATTAGAAGCATGAGACTAGGCTCCTAAATAATTTATTTTATGTACTTGATGGAGAAAAAATAAATAAATAAGTTTTAACAGTGTTGATCTGAACAATTTCTTTTTATGTAACATGGTGTTTCCCATCCTTTAGGTTATGGACACTTGGCACTTGTGAGACTGTCAGATACCTTTGCAGGGAGCTGTGTGGGAGAACTGTAGATGATAAAGTCAACTCTGGAGAGCACAAAATGGTGCAAACTAAGTGGACAATACTTTGGTCTAGGTTTCTCTTTTGACTTATACTGGAAGTAACTCTGTATTTTAAGCAAGGAATGAGCCTTTATACTGAGAGTATCCTATATCTTGAGATTATCCGTGTGTCTTCAGGCAAAGTCACTGAGTTCATCTATGCCTTGATGTTTCACAGATAAAATGTGACTCAGTCTCGGTGTTTTCTCTGTGTGGCCCTTGCTGTTTATCTTCTTACTCCAGGTGTTAAAACAGAGATCTGGAATAGCTGCTTCCTGGAGTCAGTTAGATGTCTGAGAGGTTTGGCTCCAGATAAACTTTCAAGATAAAGTTTCAATCTTCTGTATATTTTGTAATTTTTTTTTTTTTTTAGTAATCAGTTTTAACAGTCTCTTTGGAGAATATGATGCTATTGCAGAAAATGGCAGCAGTTTCCTCAGTTTCCTCATCCTAAACATGATGCCAATCTTGGATCCCATTTGCATGAGTAAAGTCAAATCAATTAATTTCAGATCATGCAGGTTTAACTGAGATCAGACTCAGCCCTTCATAAGTAATCCTAATTGCAGCCTTCCAGTACCCAAAGGGAGCCTGTGAGAAGGATGGAGAGAGGCCTTTCACAAGAGCATGGAGAGACAGGACAAGGGGGAATGGCTTTAAATTTGGCTTGAGAGTAGGTTTGGATTAGATATTAGGGAGAAACTCTTTACTGTGAGGGTGGCTGAACACTGGAACAGGTTGTCCAGAGAAGCTGTGGCTGCTCCATCTCTGGAAGTGTTCAAGGCCAGGCTGGGTGGGGCTCTGAACTGCCTGGTCTAGTAAAAGGTGTAACTGCTTATGATAGGGGGGAGTTGGAACTAGATAATCTTTAAGGCCCCTTCTAACTCAAGCCAGTCAATGATTTTATGATTATATGACAATCCATGTCCCTGAGGCTGAAAGTCACCTACATTTATGCATATTGGATGTGTCTTTCAGACCGAGAGCTCATACTGTGAAAGATGTTTTGCTTCACTGAGGAGCATTTCACAAAATATTCTAACTGCCTCTTGTATTTCACAGATGCAATTTCCATTCTATTATCTTTTCTCCTACACATTATTCTAAAAGAGTTACACAAGGAGAGAAATCTCATCACAATGAAAAAACTACTTGTGATCAATATAATGTGTGCACTGATTAAGTTCCCTGTGGAGTCCTCAACTCCATGTCATTTCTCTGAACACTAGATTTTGCCTTTATATCTCTGATGTAGCCAAGACGTGTAAAAATTAATGTAAGCTGACAAGTTGTTATTAGTTACACATCGGAAGAGTCTCAAGTGGATAGGCTCTTCCTCCTCAAGTCAGTTGTGACTGAGGCTTGCTAATTGACTCAAATCTTCCTGGTGTGTGTACCAGCATATTAAGGGGCAAATAGTGGCTAGAGCTAGGCCTTTTGAGTCAAAACATACCAAAACAGTTTTCATTAAAGCCACCTGCTATCATTATATTTCCTCAAGCCCAAATCCTTATATAATAAGAAATGTATTTCAGTCAGTCCCAACTCCCTGCTCTGTTCAGCAGCTGACAGAGCAGGAAGACGTGAGCTAGAAGATGTGATTGCTGCCTTCCTGTGCAAGAAACAGGACAGCCCGCGGCTCTGCCATGCCCGGAAGGAGATGGGGCACATCACTCTCCCACCAGCCATCAAGGGGACACAGAAGAGGGGCTTGGGGGAGGGGGAGAGAAATAGGCTGGGGGAAAGAGGTAGGAATGTGAGAAGGAATGGGAAAAAAAAAGGTAATTAGAGAGGGCATTGCTCAGGTGTGAGCTAAGCCATCTCCAGGGCACAGGAAACTCCAGGGATGCTGCTTGAGTGCTTGAAAGCCTGCTGGAGCTTGGGTGTTGTTTTCCTGCACCAGCTCCAAAAGGAGCAAGTCGTGTGTTGATGCACTGTGCAAGAATTTATATAGTTGTTGTAATCTATTTTGATTTAAGATCATTTTGCTCTGGCAATTTTAAAATGTATAACACTAAATAGTAGGAAATACATATTTCATGATACATTTAAGCATACAGCAAATTGAAATGAAAATAAATAAAACCAAAAATCTGTATTTCTGCATAGCCAGCATAAAACATTTTGGTACGATCATGGCAGTTTTATTGTTGCAGTTTTTTTCCTTTTGCAATTTATTCACCTTTTGATACATTCTTGGTAAAGATCTGTTCTTTGGAGTATTTTCAAAAGAAAATTATTCTCTAGAAAAGCCTTTAGTCACCTTTATTAAAGTTAGCCTCTGGTAACCACCATCAAACCATTATAAAATAAAATGCTAAAGTAAGACACATTCTCAGGGGAATAAATCTGAAGCTGTGAGGGATATGGAATAAAATTAAATGTTTAATGATGATGATTTCATCTCTAACTCTGCAGGGAGAAAAAAAGCTGAGTAAAAGACCCATATGTGGGAAGAAGTGGAGGGAAGGTGAATAAATAAACCAGAAGAAAAAATGTAGGGCAATTATTTTGTAGAAAACAAGTCTTTTAATTACCATATTGAATTACATGAGTATTTTTCTTTGTTATAACCAGAAGACTTTAGTAAATAAAATAAAAACAGGACGTAAAGAGAAAACATTCCCAGGAGCACTTGTATAGTATGGAAGAGAAATGGGAGCAGGTGCCTGCAGTTTTTATATACATCTTCAAGTGTAACACAGTTTAGCTTTAAGGACTGATATTGGCTATATATTTCCACAGGAATACTTGTGTCTGTAACATTGGAGTACTTGAGAGCTCCTTAAAAATATATGGGTTTAAAATACTCCAGTCTTTTCTTCTTAACATGGACTAATGTTATATTCCATTCCAGAAAACAAAAATACCTGGCAAGACCTGGTACTTTGAGCACAAGCAACAGCAGTTGACAAGTAACTTCTGGCCTGGAGCCAAAGAGCCACAAGGTTAAATCTGTATAGTACACCAAACCAGCCTCTGTATCCTCTCTTTAAGAGCACCTGACATTTTCCTAGGATTCTGAGGACATCTGAGAAATGAAGCAATTTTTCTGTTATATCCTTTGTCTTATTTTCTGTCTTGCAGACAAACTTTCAGTAAATTATACACTCAGTCCATGAAGATGCAGACTGACTGAGATTTCAGAATGGGCTGAGTTACAAGTGTGTAAACCTAGAGTGACAGCTGCACAGTCAGTGATGTTCCTTTAGATTCAGGCTAGTTCAGCTGAGATCAGATTCCAGCCAAACTGACATTTATGTGCACAGAAGATGTAGGTCTCCTTCCAAAGACCTGCCACTGCACATATGAGGGATGTGTGAGCATGAGGCAGAATTCCTGCAGGATTCCTCTGCATCACAGGTTGTCAGACATTCAAATAGTTAATTTATGGCTACCTTCTGTGGCTACAGTGTGATTCCACAAGTGGAGATCATATGGTTTACAAAATACTGTCTCCTCTGAGCCACATCCCTGTGATTTCAGCTACAGTCAAATTTTACAGATTAAATATTACCCTTCTACAAAGTGTCTGCTTTACGTGTCTTGAGATCTGGAATTTAAAAATAAATCAGCTTATCTTAGTCCCTCAAAACATTTATCCTTTCAAAGAATGTAGGCCATGTGCAGAGGCTGGAGAACCATGTTTTGGGATGTGGTTATTTAGAAGGGATTTGAGGTTCATGGGAGAAAATCAATCATACTGAGGCATGAGTGACTGGGCATTATCCAAAGCACTGTGCTGGCATAATCATTACAATTTCAAGTAGGAATCCCAAGTAGGAGCAGGACAGTATGTTCCTTTGAGCCAAGAGTGTCCTCTTCTGGTGTCCACTCATTGAGAGGAGTCTTAAGAAATTCAGAAGAATTCAATTGAGGATAACATAGCAGACTATAGAAGAGACAGAGGGAAGGAAGGGGGAAAAATCATTTAAGAAAACCTTTAAAGGCTATTTCTAGCAGCTTAGTGTGCTTAATTTAATGAAACTGAGGTTAGGAATGTCATGAGCACATCTCAGAGAAGAATTTATTCCACCTGATCTTATCTGATCTGGTGTCACCTAGTGTAAGTCACCTCTTCCAGGCCCCCTGTGTAACTGAAGGAAAGTGTCATCACCCCAGGATGCTTTTCCTCCAGCAGAAAACAAATGTCCCAAACAACCTGGATAAATCATTATGTGTCTCCATGGGCTACAAGGGGAAAGTAAATGATTAATTGAGACTAGACACCTGATACTGAGACAAGTGAATTAAAAAGAGATAAATCCTCACATACACTTCATGGGAGCAAAGCTATGCAGTAGGTTACTGGAGCAGGCCAGGGTTTAATGAGATCTATCTGCTAAAAGTTCAAGGTGCACTAAATCAAGCTATAAATAAAGCAAAGGGCTTTTAAAACACTAGAAAATTTACTAGATTTACTAGACAATGCAGCATATCCTTCATGACTGACGATTTTAAACACAAAATTTGTTGGTTTTTTCCACAAAATGCTTTGGCTCAAAAATTTAATTTCACAGACATCTCACATTAGTTTAGTAGTGAGATTCAACTGCCCTAAGTTAGGGATCTAAGCATATATCATTTACAGCTCAAATCAGCACCTCAGGCTGGGATGCTTTCCTTAAAAAAAATAAGCACCTTCAGAGGGTACTGTGTTCAATCCTAAAAACAGGGCAGAGAAATTGTTTACAAGGGGCATCTGTTTCCTTCCACTGTTTCTAAAGTGTGTGCTGGGCAATTCACATTGACATGGGACACTGAACTTCCATCTAGGTGAGATGATTTTCATTCCTGGATGGTTTCTCCCTGGTCTGACAGCTCATGAAACTCTGACCAAAGTGACAGGCAGTGCTTTCACATCCAGTCACAGTTTGTACATATTCCTTCTGGCTCATGCAGATCTTGTCGTAAAACACCACAGAATTCCCTTAATTTCCCTTAGGCATATGATTGTCTTTCAGTGCTCCTATATTTATATGTTTAATATTAAAATACAATTCTGTTCAGTTACATGACATGTGGCAACAGTAATATTTTATTTATTGATTTGATTCCAATGCCCATTCTAAGAGAGATTAACTTATTTCCAGGCGTTTTTATGGAAAATAGAAAAAACTAAGCTATTCCCAGTTTTCCACTTCAGAAAGTCTAGTAAAGCAGGATAAGCAGGACATTTTTTTAATTCATTCTCAGCTGCAGGAGTTCATTTGAAGAATCATCAGGCCTCTGTCTTAATAGTATAAGGGCAAAATAATGATTATATATTCCCAGTCCACCATTAGAAAAGTATTTGTTCCACTTCTATCCTGAATAATTTGAGAAGGACATGTGGAAAGAATGCTCTTCCTGTTCTAGGCCCTGTCCTCTACTGTTCAGCCCTTTGCTTAGAGGGAATCTAAAATTCCACTGCACAGTTATATCTCACCTTAATACATTCAGACAAAATCCCCCTCTCCATTCTCCATGTATGTTTCAGAGACATTTTTAGAAGCACAAAACAACCTCAAAATGCCATCTTGTTTAAAAAAAAAAAAAAAGGCAGTGGTAGCAGATATTGCTTCTGACTCTTGAATGATAAGAATATGACTCTTCCTGAAGTCTCCAAATTGCCCTTCATCTTCATTAAATGCAAAAGTGGTTTCAGAGTTCTCCTTCTTGGGGCTTTGAGTTCATGCATTGAATCAGTGGCAAAGGTGACAGTGAAAAGCTGCAAACTATCCCTCACTATCACCACCTCTCTGTCCTTCCTGCAGAGATCCTCTGAGAAAAGGATTGGGTTTTGCAGAGAGAAGCAGCACAGTCTGTGCAGAAGAACTACATTTATCCCTCTGCTAAAGTGCTTTATGCATCTGCAGTGCTGGGACCAGATTTGCCTCTGCATGCCAATTTTTCAAAAGAAAAGCCTTGGCTTTTCCAGATTAGTGGTGGAATATGTTTCAGCAAATCAGTCAGACAAGCAGATCAGATACGCTTCCATCTGTACTAAGCCTGGACATAAACCTTAAAAAAATCTCCCTTCACAAAAACTTCTGCACAAATTATAACATCTATCCACCCCTGAGACAAGAAACCCTAAATATGGGAAGAACATGGTCAAATGTACCCTTAGAAAACCAGTGAAAAGCATCACAAATTTGTGAACAGATCAGCACATGAGTTGAGGGCACCGTGTCTTTGGGGCCATAGGATGCTTGTGCCCTGTGAAACAACTTGCAGCAACAAGGCCATATAAATTGACTCTGCTGGCCCTATTTCCTGATGGGGGCACTGGCAGGTTACAAAATGCAGAGGCTGAGCAACAGAGGAGAACAGAAGAATACCTACAGTGAAATTCAGCAGAAAACCCCAGCCATCTCTTTAGCTGATGTCTACATCTAAACTGGTTATCCAGATTCCCTCGATAGCTGGTGAACAGAAGCTTTTGTCCTATATAAGTTACATGCCCTACATGGCTCTTCTGACTACAAAGTGCAGCCCTTTGAGTAGCTCAGGCACAGACTCTTGTAAAACCTGTCCCAGAGAAATTGTCTGACAGTGCAAAGCCACCAGGGCACAAAATTACCTGTGATAGAAGCACTAGGCCCATCTTCTATTCTGGGTGCACAGCTGTGGCTGAAACACACTGTGTGGCCTCTTCACAGTTAAAGAGAAGGTTTAATCCTGCACAACAGATGCACCTCCCTGATTTCAGGCTTGTCCACAGGATCAGACTTTGGCAGTGATCATTTATAGGGGTACATTCAGTCATAATCATACAATGCCAAAGGGAAGTGCTTACAATAAAAACCACAGATGATCATCACAAAATATGGTTTCATCAACTACAGAATATTACAAAAATATACAAGGTCTTTAAATTGCAGAAAAGCTTGTGTATTTCAGAGCCACTGAGGGAAGTCTTCATGGTAGAGAATATTCCAAACTGTATAAACTGTGAAGCCTCCACTGTTACCTAAACTTGATATTTCTGCTTGTTTTCTTTGTGTTCTTTTTGCACAAAACAGGCAGCTGACAAAAATGTCAGTTCCTTCCAGCTGCTGTGAGAGTCTGGGGAAATACATGCATTTGGAACTGGTTTACTGTTTTCTAAATTACAACAATAACATAATATTTTTGTGTCTGTGTGTGAAAAAAAATTAAACCATCAAGAGCAAGACCAGAAGGGAACAAACTTCTAAGAAGCACAAAATCTCATGTTTGGGTTATCTCAAAGCCAAATATAACTGAAACAATTCTCCAGAAGAGCAGAATCAAATGAGGAGGAATAAAGTGTAACTGGCTCAAGAAGTCTTATCTATGAGTAATGTGAAACTTGCTCTTAAACAAGTACCGTAAAATTCGTGATGCCTTTCTTTCAAGAAAAGTAACAGTCAGAAAACAATGGTTTTTTTAGAAACACATAGTTCCTAGAACCCAGCTTCTGGGTATTCAGCAGAAGAAATGTGGGAAATGCTGCAGGGTTCAACACTGCCTGCAAGACCACCATTCTCAGTGGACCAGAGTTGCATAGGAGGATGGAGGGCCCAGAAACCCTACTGAAGAAAGCCAGCACACCTTCCTTTTTGAGATACTGCAGATCCCTCTGGTTTCAGGAGAAACACTCCTAGTTGCTGGAGGGAAGAAGCCAGGCCTTCTTTCCTCATCTATGCCTCTGGAGGAAACAGCAGATGCATCTCCAGAACCCTCAAAGACTGGCAGAGGAGCATCTGGGAGAACAGCCCATGGCATGCTGAGCTGCCCAGCAGCTTCCTCTTGTGCATTCCAGGGTACTCTCTTAACAGTGGCTGGGCTTGCCATCTGGATGGACACAAACGTGGATTTTATAATGGCCACAGGTTAACACTTAGAGGAAACACTGACTTCCACTCTGTGTTTATTCTGGAGATACAGTTAATTTCTTTCCTAGTTATTTCTGCTTCTCAAACTTTTCATGGCCCCTACAGACATGTTTTCTGGCTCTGCAATACTGTCAGTAGGCAGGGTCATCCAACTTGTACTTGTGTTGTCAATTTTCTAGCACAGATAGAAAGCCAGCGGTGTCACAGGATTTGCATACAGCTTGCTCTTCAAGCTTAGCCTTTAATAGAATTACAAAATGACTGACATGCAAGAAATGATTAGAGGGAACATGAAAATATAGCCACCAAATGCACAGGTCACTCACTGCAATTTGATAGAGGCCAAAAATCACAGCACAGTGCCAAGTTCATATGATTCACAGCTAATTCAATGACACCTCTTACACACAGGTAAGTTACAATCCCACCACAAGAATTTCCTGCCATTTCTGTCTTTTTCTCTCTAGTCTCCAATATCTGTTTAATATTCCTGCTACACAGCATTCAAATATTTTAAATAGCCTGCCCATTCTCAAAGCAAGTATTTTCAGCCTTCTCATGCCTTAAACTAAAGTCATTTGGTCATAAAGAATAGTCACCTTTCTCATAGTCTCAGCACATCCTGTTTGTCCAGCTACAAAGACAGCAAGGAACACCATGAGCTCATTAATTCTCTTTCCAACTGTCCACCAAAAGAACAGTCACTGAGCAGAAGTAACCAGCAGCATACCCTCTTGATGCACAGAGCCTATTGCTGATTTGGTGCTGGTGAGATGTTGTTTCCTAGGAGCTGAGCAACCCTGCTGGTACACCAGAATTTTCTAAGTGTCATTTTTTAGTAGCTCCCAAATAACTTCTATCGCAAATACTCACTCAATCAAGTGATTAGATTCTGGAACAAAAATGTTAGTATTTCGTCTATGTAGTACTAGAGGTGATACTGAGAAAAGATTTTTAAACAAGCATTTCCAATTTCATTGCAGCCAAGCCATGTCTGCCACTGTTATGGCCACGAATATGTTTTGACTACCACACCTCATTTGCAGCAGCCTTAAGTTCAGAACTGAAATACAAAGCAGGTAAACAGCAAATATTTGAAGGACTTCTTGAGTTCTACGTCAGCATTTTCATGTTTCCCAGTCACTGCTAAATGACCATTCTTCAGTTCCAAACAACAGTTCCTATCTTTTCATTGATGCTGACTGCTTCTTCTCACATTAAATATGTTTCAGCTACAACTCTGTCAATTTAGACACCATGGACACATCTATATGACCTAATCTCCACACATCTCACCCCAGTGTTCCCTGTATCCTCCTGACCAGACAAGAAGGGCAAACAACCATCTCTGTGCAGAGGGACAGTATAGACTTGGTGAATGTGGGAGACGGTAAGCAGGTAAGTTAATGACATACTTCTGCTGATTCTTCAGGAATGATTTTTTCGTTATTTAATATAATCTCAATGATTGGAATGTCATTACTGTTAGCCATGGCTGTTAATACCTTGCTGTTGCCTTATCTCATGATCTATTTTGCTACAGTATCAAGACAAAGGTTTGCTTCATCTAATTTACATGCTCATCATGCAGTCTAAGCTAATCAGCTAGGATTTTCCATAACCAGTGAAGTATATCTAAAATACATATCTAAGTATCTTTGAAAAACTTGCTCTGTGATTGTGTCTGTTTCTCTCCCCTTATATGAAAGACATTAAATTACTGTCTTTGATAGCCTAGTTCCCCTGTGTGTTCCTAGTTTAGCTTTGACAGCTAGAGTTAGGCAAGACAGATTCCATATTAGATTGCCTTTTAGTCTTACATTCAGTGACCTATTATAATTAGCATATGTAATGTAAGTTCTCCCTGATTTCCTTGTAAAACTATTCGTTTTAAGACATGCGTTGCTTGGTTGATTCATATATCAGAATTGGTCTTTCAGAGCTGTGCCACTTTACTGAAACAATGGAAATGAAGAGCAATGTATACAGCAGATTCTGTGATTCTAAGATAAATAAAGCAAAAATGTGCATTACCCAGGTTTGCAGAGGAAGGCCAAGTGAAAATACAGGGTAAACACCTGTCCAGAAAAATTATTCCAAAGGTGACCACCATGAGCCAAACTCCCCATTCTCCCTTATTCAGCTCCTCTCACCAATCTCATGACTTATGAATACAATTATGTAAGAAATGTTTTCACAGTATATTTATTTCCAGAGTCCCTTTATTACAAGGATTTATTTTCTCTTATTAAGTGCTTCCAGTTTCATCACTGAGTAGAACAGAGTATATGTAGCTATGCAGGTAGCAAGGATCCCTCCTAGATCCATCTCTTATTAACCCATCAACATAAAAGGGATGAAGAGCACCCCAAAGCAGTCCAGCCCCAGTCTGCCCAACTCCAGGCAGCTAAGGGGAGAAGATCAACAGCAAGTCAAGCAAAACACGCAGATTACCTGTGGACATAGCACATTCAACAGAAATTTTCCATTTTTCCATAGTTCTATCCAGGACAATTTTACATCTATCTTGGCTCAAACTGGATGTGAATGCAATCGTTTTTAAAATATCATCATTGCATTACTTGAAGGGTCATAATAAAAACAGATTAAGACTATCCTGGGTCTAGAGGATATGGGGTGATTAGGCCCTACGGTCTTTGTGCAAGACTTTAACCCGCATTATAAATATACAATTCCTGTTGCAAATAGCAAAGTTAAGCACGTTCTTAGCAAACCCTGCAGCAGCATGAAAAGCATGGAAAGGTCAACCATGTGTGCAGTGGGTCTTACTGAAAGGTCACAAGAGATGCAAATAACAATGACCTTTAGCATGGTCCACACCATTTCTCCCTTTGGAAAACACACACCAAGTTCCTCTGGCCGAACCTTTCCCCATCCTCCCTGTGTGCAGGGAGAGCAGGATGGAGGGTCAATGGACTTCACTAGTGGCTCTCTGCTAAGGGCTGTGCTCTGCCAGTACAGGCAGAGAAGAGGCAGAGAGCCCAGCTGGGTCACGTTGGGTCCACAAGTGCATTACAGACATAGCCAATCTATTTATCTTAATACTTTCCTGGGTTTAAGTATTTTTTAGTTATTTTTTTTATTCAAAATGTGTATACTACCTACATTCACAAAAGCCCTAAAAAACAAAAATTTTCATACATATATGGAAGGACAGGGTGTTTATACTTTACTTCATGCTCTGCAGTTAATCATGCCTCAGATTAAGCCCCTTAAAATCTAACACGAGTTTAAGAATAGAAATTATAAACTCATAGGTAACTACTTCAGGAGTGACACCCAACCCATTGATGGCTGTTGACCATACTTTTCAAACATGAGGAAATAGGCGTAGCATTGCACATTAACCTATAAATAACAAAGTGATAAAATCAAAATAAATTAAAAATATTTTCCAAATAGTATTGTAATTGGTGGGTTCCAGGAAGTTTCAGCTTGCTTTTAAGAAAATATCATACCTTTAAGAGTCTAGTTCTGTACCTTTTAGAGTTCAGTTCTTATTCCATGCATTTCTTAATCTGTTTCTTTGCTCCAGAGAGGTCTGTCAGGCCAAGTCAAACCAGCCTTTAGAAATGCTGATGCTCAGTGAAGCAGAGCAGGGAATACCCATGCAAACTCCACTGCTGGTGGGAATGCGTTAGGGGTTAAATTCTATATGCATAATTGTGAACTGATTTCCATTTTAAGGCAGACTGAATTAAATAAAATATCTAGGTACATACTGTATTATAGTGAATATATAAAATAAGGTAGAATGGTTGCATTGAATCACAAGAAGTTATAGAAAGAGACAAAAAATCAAGCTCACCTGCTTAATTAAGGAACATCACCAATAAAAAAAGGCAGAGAAAAGCATTTGTATAAAATTTGTTTAAATGCCACAAAGCAACAGTGTACAGTAGACAAATTTAGCATTTTGCTCATGAGAATATTTTCCAAATTAGCTATTGATTTATACCCTATGGCATGGTGCTTGAGAGGTTGGAAGGAAAAGTCTTTTTTTTCTTTGAGGATTATTTCTAGCGTCCTCCAAACCCAGAGGCTGAGCAGGAGGCAGCTGAACTGGAGGTGGTCTTTTGCCTTCCCCACTCAGCAAATCTCTCAGGCTGCTGCCCCAGCACCTTCAGTGCATGCACAGGAGTAATGGTGAGCACCAGGCATGGACCTCAGCTGTGGCTCTCAAGAGCTGTGACAGAAGAGTCACTTGTCCTTATGGCCCACACTCAGACAACCAACACACAGCTACCACACATGGAACATGAATCAGCTGGACGTGGATTTTAATTTCACTGCACTAGAGGGAAAGAAACCCGTGTTCTTTCTATGAACTCTTCTCAGCAGCAGAGAGAGCCACCACCCATACAATCACTGCTAGACAAATTTTGTTACTGAGTAAGCCTCTCAGAGATAAACAACTTTGCTATTAGTGCAGTGCAATGAAAATAAAATCCATGGCAGATGGTTGCCAGTGAGCCTTGTTCAGACACTTCAGATAAAAAGGGAATGGCAGAGAGACACAAGTGTAAAACAGAAATTGGTGGAAATTAACAATGTTGTGAATTCACCTCTCTCTTACAGACTCCTTTAACCATAGAAAACTCAAGATAATTGCAGATTTTCCCCTTTCTGTTTCCTCCACTCTAAAAAAATTTTTAAAGTCTGTCTTACATACAAAATATATTTTACTTCAGTAAAAAAGTTTGAATATAGAAGTTGAGAAATATGAAATAAAAGTATACATAATATGCCTCCTGCATAGGAAAGGAAATAGTAGAGAAAAGTTTTTTAACATAATTCTTAGAGCTTATTGTAGAGTCATAGAGTTATTGGAAGAGATAATTATTGCCATCTTAATCACTAGGGATGAGCTTTAGAGTTATATTGCTTAGACATATATTTCAAGCAAGCGGCCTGAAACTGGAGCAAAATGGGAAAATATTTTTGCAAGCATCTCACACAAAGACAGGCTAATTTCTTTGAAGATTAGTATCTTTTATTGATGTATTTTATATTTAATTGAAAACAAAAGCCCCTTACCTCTGTTAGAAGGACTTTGTGAAAGACAAGTATATATGTTTTAATATTCATGTGTGTCCCTACGCACATTTAAGTACTGAGTTTATTTAGTGTTTTATTATCAGCTGTCTCAATGTTCCCACAAGTAACGGTCAGCCCAGCCAAAAGCTGCCTGTGATAGAAACTGTGAGGAGTCCCAGGCTAACAGCATACTGTGTATCAACACATTCTCTTTTATCAACTTTAAAAAGGATTTTTTTCCAATTTCACAGTAAGTTGCCTTGTTCTTCTACTATGGAGATGAATAGAAGTGCTATTTTTGTACCACAAGTTATGTAATTTTGTCAAATATCATCATTAAACTAGATCAGTCCTACTCTTTTCAGAATCTACTACCTTCATTTTCAGTTTTAACTGCATCTGTCAAATAAATTTGCAGATATTGATCAAAGATCTCTTAGAGCATCTTTTCTTCCTGTAACTTCACCTTCCAGCACTGAGGAAAGAAAAAGCACATGACAAGATCTAGGAGTATTGCTCCTTCATTTCCCTCTTCATCACCCCCTCTAGCTTTGTGGTGGGGAAATCCCGTCCAAATACCCTAGTTACTCCACCGACTTATATTTTTATATGAACACAGCAAGATTTGGAGAGACCTTCGTTGCACCATGGCTGTCTGACATCTGTGCAGTGTCATCCCCTGTGGGAATGCTGTCAGCCTTAGGCTGTGGCAGTGGACATCATAACCCACTTCTAGCTCCAGACCCCTGCCCACCAGAGAAAGGGATGGGGCAAGATGAGGATGTATGGCAAAAAAAATTATGGCAGAAATTTGTGACAAATGGTATGATCATAGTCAATGACAAAAAAGTGAATGATAAAACAAAAGAAGTTAATGATAAAACAGTGAAGGAATGAGAATGCAAAGCAGATAATTAGGTGTAAAAAAAAGACAATCCATATTGTGAAAAGTAAAAAAAAAGTATTTACAGAGAGCAGCTTATTTCTCACAAAGCCACAAAGCACTGCATTCTTACCATAACTATTTCATTAAAATTTATTCAGGTAATATAGTTGCCCAAACCAACTTCAAACTACATACAATGCCATGCAGCTACCACTTGTTTTGAGGACTCAAGCTGCAGAAAATCAGAGCGGAGTCAATGCCACTGAAACAAGGTCTCTGCTGGTTGAGTTTCTACTCCAGTCAAATAAAGAGCAGGAGTGCCTGCAAGTCCCCACTACACCAAAAGGTACAAGTTTAATTCTCCAAACCAAAATGATGCTCTAAATGAAAGAAAACTGATGGGAAAAAATACATATCTTTCAGGAAGACTTTTATTTTTTTTTCCCCACAAAATTTGTGTGCAGTTTTCCCTCCAAGTGCTATCCCAAATCCTGTAAAACCTGGAAAAGATGACTGACTGTCCTTCCTCTAAAACTGATGTTTTCCTTATATCAGGGCATTCTCCTTTTTTATTTTTTTAAACCACTACTAAAACAAAGGAAGCAAATTAAGCCAAAACTTCAAGGTAAAATTTTTAGCCACCTTATCAGGTAAAGTTATCAAACCACTTCTCTTTTTCCCTCGGAGAAAACAGGACTGTTTATGCTACAGCCCTATCAGTGAACCATTCCTAGTTCACCTTTGATGATGTTACCTTCAAAATCAGTGCAGCTGTTTTCCTGCCAAATACTTGAATACTAGCAGGGGTTTGTGATTAAATTTTCTGTGCCTTTTTCTCTTCTCAGTTGTTAGTCTAAATGTAGCATCTTTTAGTCCTCGTGATGATATGGAGTGCTACCACCTAATATGATCAGCTAAGAAAATAGTCTATTTTAGTTTTTTAACTCACTAACAACTACAAAATGTAGTATTTCCTGGCTAGACTAAAAACTGAAACCTTCTAAAAATACTGCTAAATCAATTAGTAGAATTACCTGTAGCTGAACAGGATTTTTTTTAAATTACAGAAATATCATAAATCAATATGCTTTCAGTGCTGTCCATTTAAAACAATGTAGTGATTTTATGAAATCAAAGGAGAGCATATAAGTTCAGTTTGGAAAGTGAAGCATTTTACTTTGAAAAATGTTGAAATTAACAATTGTGACAAATGGTTTTGATTATTGTTTCAAACCTGCAAATTAAAGCTCACAGAATATCTCAGTATCTTTTTACGTTCACTTTTTTCCCAAGCCATTTTCCTATATTTTTCCCTCAAAAGATGCCCTGTAATTCTCTTTCTATATTCTCTATATTTCTATATTTCTATATTCTCTATACAAGTCCTTATTCTTTCAGACCTACTCATTGCTGATCTCTTTTACCCTCTGGCTATTGAGGGAAACAGAGAGTAGATATGAATGCCTAATAAAAAAGCATGGTCTTAATAACTTTATCAAAAAACTAATTAAATCTGTTTTCTAACCTTCATCCAGCTCTGTTTTTTGTATAACAGTGATAAAGGAAATCAAAGGTAAACTGATGATAGTCCCAAATATTGCTTAATAAACTACTGTGAGAGAGGTGATCATGGTTTGAAAAGTCTGTGGTCTGTGACAGAAGATTTCTGGGCATTTTCTGTTCTAGGATAAACATTTTTCCCCAATGTCTCATTTATCAAACTGCTGAAAAATGATATTATGCTCTTTTTCTCAAGTTATAAATGTATTACAATCGACATTCTGCCAGAGAGAACTTTAAACCCATACATCTTAAATATAGCTCTAACCCCTAACCTTTCTCAAATAATTTTCACTCTGTTGAGCTATCAAGTCTATTTGTCTTTTTGCATTCGCAGGTGATCTTGCACCTATGTTGTCAGGGCTCATAACAATGTGTCAAAGCAGACAATAAGAAGTTCTACTTAAAACGTAGTCCTTCTGCCCGAAGCTGGTACTGCTGTCGCGCCCACAAACATCTGCAGGGGCAGCCCACGCGCTCGGTGTCATGAGAAACGCAAACTTTGCACGCTGCCTTAGGGGCCTTGTCAATTCCTAGAAAAAGCATTGCCCAGAGAGGCTGGGAATAACACTGTACCCTCCACAGAAAGGACTTGGAAGGTGATTTCAAAGACCACAGCAAAGCATAATCAAGGACATCTGAAACAGATCTGTTAAAGCAAATGCCTGCATTAAAATATTTTATTTTCTAATTCTATACCTTGTTACAACAGTGATATCTTATTAAAATCAATGGAGTTTGACAAAAGAATTAGAATACAACATTTAGAGTAAAATAGTTCATACTTCAGTAATATGTGGGAGAGATTGAAAGCATCAGTATATTTCTGAACATATAAATGCGCACTCTACTTTTAGCAGACTACACTTTGCATTTAAATTATTTTATCCACTTCAGTACTTTGGGCCTGATTCCTCTTTTATCTGTTTTTATTCAGTGACTTCACTTGAATAAAAATACTGATTAGGTGGCACTGAAAAGTATTCTGAATTTCTATTCATTTTTCAGAATTTTAATGTCAGAATATACCTTATATTATTTCTCAAGGTATTTTCAAAGTGAAATGAGTGAAAAAAAAATTGCAGAGACTTTTATAAGAGCAGACTCTTGTTCCTTGTTATTCCCCATAGCAGCTACTTTTTGTGATTGCAGAGTCTTACCAGTTTTCTTAGTTTATTGTTTGTAACCCTATTATGTTTATAGAAACCATGGATTTCATTAACTCAGCATACAAGACTTATCTCTTCTTATTTTTTAAATTGTCTCTCAGCAAATTGTGCTGTTCCTGGGGGAAGTTGAATTGTTCGGGTTGAATCTCTAACTCCTTCAGGTTTGTACTGTAACAAATACAGAAGTAAAATCTGTCTTTCAAGGCTTTTACTGCCTGACCAGGCTAGGAGGAGAGGGCATGATGTGGAGTAATTTCCCCCCTACCCCCTTTCCTATTTTAACTTGTAGTTGCTTTCTGCTACTTTCTTCAGGCAGATCGTGGTGGTTGAAGGCAAAGGTTCACCTGGTGCCCTGAGGGTAGCAAAGAAAATGCCTCAAGTGCTTGCTAGTGCAGTTTCAGCTCCCCCCAGGGGAGTTTGGGGCATTACAGTGCCCTGTGAACTCGGTTGACCTCAGCACATCCTGTGGGTGAATGCATTTCAGCAATGCTGCAGGTGCCGATGATGCCTCCAGGGAGGAGAGCTCTCCTGAGCTCTGGGAAAGCAGCTGAGTGCCTGGAGCAGGAGGCAGCTCTCCCAGTGCTTCCAATTTAACTAGGGGAGGGAGACAAGCTCCTCCACGTAGGAAGTTGTCAAAGAATCTCAGTTGTAAACCTGCAGCGAACTGCTGTCCCAAAGCTCAGGCACTGCCTGACAAGGCAGGAAGGCCAGTGACAGCAGGGACTAGACACCATGTGTCCATCTTCCCTCGTGGGGAGCGCTGGCTTCATTCAGGTACGTATGGACTGACCTAAACACTGCTTTTAGTCTGGATCAAATATTCCAAAAACCTCTATATGCATTTGCAAGACCATTTTTTTCAGTACATGCCACACATCACGTCAGGGGCTGTTTTCAAGGGTCATCCTGAGAGCACCCAGTAATTTATTTGGTAGCATTTAGGCTAGGCAGATGATCTGTAGGCATGTGCCACTCTTTGGAGTCAAAGTACCCACTGACTTTTTCCTGTTGTCTTTAGAGAGAAAAAGTGGACAGAATTGAAGTGTTTGTTCAGCCTGGAGAAGAAAAGGCTGAGGAGGGAATGAGGGAGGGAAAGTCTTGAAAACTTTGCTCAGTGATCAGTGTAGCAAAAAGACATTAATGGAACTCTAGGGCCATCAGTTGCTGAAGTTTCACTTAGATATCAAGGAACTCCTTCTAATAGTAAGGATCACTAATGACTGGAAACGCTGCCAGTAATGATTTAGGCACATTTAACTCTGCCTAGGGACAAAGAGAGAGATTACACAGCCTCTGAAGATCCTATTCTACTATTAATTCGTTTAGACAAGGCATTAATGGCTTTTAATGTACAGGGCTTCAGTCTGGATGTATGCTTTGTCCATTCTAGTCTTTGGCTCTATTTCACTGTGGAAATGAAGAAATCTCTTTTTCAGTCTGTAAATTAAGATAAAGCCTTTTTCAGAAGTTTATGTGCATGCCTGCATATAAACTAAGTAGCACTAAGGCTGCTCAGGCAGAGGCTGTCCTGGCTCTTGTCAAACTGCAGAAACATAGAAGCACAGAGGAGCTGAGGCTTGAGATGGTCTCATGCAACCCCCCTGCTCAAGTAGAGTCACCCTGAGAAGGCTGTCCAGGATCATGTTCAGAGGGATTTATAATATCACAGAATCACAGAAGCAATTAGGCTGGAAGAGACTTGAGATCTGGGAGGCCTCTAGAGAGGGAGACAACCCTCAACTTGCTACACCCTCCTGTCAGGGAGCTGTAAAGAGTGGTAAGGTCACCCCTGAGCCACCTCTTCTCCAGGCGAATAAAGAATGGATGCTCCACAACCTCTCTGCACAACCTGTGCAAGAGTTCAACCACTCTTCCTGTAGAAAGGTGTTTTCCTGTATTCTGAGGGAGTCTCCTGTATTTCAGTTTATGCCCACTGCCTCTGGTCCTGTCACTGAGAACCTCTGAGATTAGCCAGGATCTCCCTTACTGTTGTCCATCAGATATTTATGTGCACTGATGAGATCCCTTTGGAGCCATTTTTTCTTTAGGCTTAACAATCTCATCTCTCTCGGACACTCCTCCTCTGTTGGATGCTCCCATTCCTTCATGGTCCTTTGCTTGACTTGATTTCTGTATGTCCCTCTTTCACTTGAGAACCCAGCCCTGGACCCAGGGTACTCCAGATATTTCTCACCAGTGCTGGAGATAGTGACAATGAGAGAAAGAATAAAAAGAAACATAAAGTGGGTCTGAAATTCAAGAAGGGAATAATTTTTATGAGGCTATGACGACTGTCCTGCTAACTGCATGAGATCAATCAATAACATTTAGCTGTGATGATATCATATTTCTGAAGTTACCTTTTGTCAGCAGATATGTCATTATTCATTAGCCTGAAGGAGGGTGAGATAAATTCTATTTCAGAAAATTTTCTTTTTTCTGAGAATGTTAGTCTTCTCTTTTTTTTTAATTAAATGAGCTTCTTATTTTTTCCTAAACTTCCCAGCAGCATTATTAAGAACAAAAACAACACAAAAGACAACCATTGTTTGAAAGGGATTCTTGCTCTCATTCAATATTGAATGAACCATACATTCACCCACTAAATTGCAATATCTTGCCCCGAGATATTTTATACTGCATATAATACCTCACTACAAGAACACCTTCCTCTTCTCCATCCAATTAACACACTAGATGTCCACAGAGCTTTTTTAGGCATTTTTAAACTACTTACAATTGAAATGACACAATAAATGGTGAAAGCTGATTGCAAAAGAATGCAGAACATTTCCTAATGAACAGGAAGAGGATTCCAAAAGCATATAAAGCAAGTCCTTTAGACAATCCCTTTTTTAAATTAGACAGGAGTGTTTAATTTTCTTGCAAGGATAAAACATGCTTCATTCTGTCAACCCAACATATGAGCTATAAAAATAATATATATTCTGTCATCCTATCTGGCTGTGTCTCAAAACACAAAGGGTTTTAAGAAGAAAGGTACTTGGAACTAATGCATGTTTGTTATTAACGTCCCTCAAGACCAAAATATGCTTATGAAAGGAATTAAAATGCTATTAAAAATTCTATAATTCAATTTATGCCCTCTTAAATAAAATTAAAAAAATAAAATTTGAATTACTGCAAATTCAAACCACTAGAAACCAATAGAAAGCTTTATTATTTTAAGAATAGAACATTCACTCATAACACAAGTGGAACATCTGCAGCAGAAGGCCAAAAAAGAGAGCAGAGAATGTGTTAATCTACACCCTGAAGAATGATGTGTATTTTAAATGATTTGCCAGAGCCCTCTTTGTCCATCCTCCCTCACACGTCACCCTCCTCAAATGCCATGTCCCAAGTAAGGCCCCGTGCTGAGCACACCCCTCACTCCCGGAGGGATGCTGGCAGGTGGGATTGAGAGAGACCCCAACAGACAGCCCATGAAGGTGCTCAGGACACAGAAGTGTGTTACCCTTGAGCCAAAGACCTTTGGTCAGGCTGTCCTCAAGCCTGTCTACAGCAGCTTTTCCTCAGCTTGTCTGCAGCTGTTCACATAGCATGTCCAGGCTGGGAAAGGGACCTCCTTTGGAATAACTGAGCTCTACCTGGTCATTCCTGGGAGCTATATGTGACCCCATAAGACCCTATATGTGCTGAAAGCTGCCTCCAGGGTAAGCTTTTCTCTCCCCAAGTGCCACATACACAGCATAGAGACTGTACTTGGTAATTTGGCACAAACAAAGGCAGGATTCACATGATGACACTGACATTACAGGTGGGATTCATCTTGCCAAAAAGTAGATATATACGATATACAACCCATGAAGTCATCTAGACTTCTTTTGTAATTAAGGGAGACAAATGAATACTTCTCAGACATGACCTGCATAATATATTTTAGTCATCTACCTTTAGATTTAGTGAACAATTTTTCTGGAATTCACTAGTCCGGCAGACGTACATTTGTCTCAAATGCTACTTCTTATGCAAATGTCTAACTCATTTCTGGAAAGACAAAATTATCTCTAAAGGAAAATACATAGTTTATGCCTCATTTGTATCCATTGGCAGTCCTCAAAAAAAAAACTGAGCAGTGTAGGCATAGTGCATTAAATGGATAACAGAGGTCACTCTGAACAGCTACTCTTTATTCTACGATGGAAGGGCCACTGAATATGATGCAGGTCATTTAAAGCAAATGCCAGTAGAGCCAGCTCACACTGCAGTATGCTTCCTTATATCTTACAGGCAAAGTATTTTAGGAAGGTTTCTGGAAATTTTAGTATTTTGTCTTCTCTGGATTGTGGAGTCAGTTGCTCTAGTTGTCACCCATCAAATCAAAAGTGTTTCAGCAAAAGCCATAAAATTTATGATGACATTTTTTTATTTCAGTGCCCAACATTTCAAACTCTCCCAGTACAGAATTGAGGGAATGGCTGGTACTAATGACATATTCTCTCTGCATATGATCCAGCTTCAGTTTCAATCCTGAGAGGGATGCCAAAAATTTAACATCATTTTACACATCTTTATCTAAATGTCTCAGATTGAGACCATGACATGTGAGGTAGAATGCTTATTTAATTAAAGGGAAGGGGGAAAGTAAATGGGAAAAGAGAAAAAAAAGTGCAATTTTCTGGAGTTATTTTTAAACTTTGCATGTGTCTGAACACCTTCAAAAATCGGGTTATTACTTCATACTGCAGGGAGACAGAACACAAGGAAGTGCTCTTCTTCAGGATGGCCTAAAGCCCAGAAGTCATTTGGTCAGATACATCCACAAATGCAGAGCAGAACAGCACTGCTGCCTTCCACAGTCAACTCTACAAGGAAAAAGAAGCATTGTCCAAAAGGAATCCTTTCCTGTTTACTGAAGAACTCACCCTGTTTATAACTCATGCTCAACAGCAAGCCTAACCCAGCTACTTCACTCCTCCACAACCGAAAGACCAGCTATGGAAGTGAGGTTTGAGGTGAGGTCTAACAAATAGCAAACATCCTCACAGGGGATGGTACGAAATCAAAAGCCTCCTGTGCACTCTCAGAGAACCTGCTACGTCTACTTCTGTCTCATAAAATAGAAAAGACACAAATCCAGCTACTGCTGAGGAGATACCACTTCCACCAAACTCCAGAAAGCCATGCAAGTCCTCAGTAGATAGAAGTCACTGGTGATGCTATCCTTCAAGGTATCCTCTTCCCCAAATCCTTATTTTCTCCTGATTGTGTTCACCCTACACATTCCATTGAGAATAGCAAAATGAGAAAGCACAAGAGTTCTGGAAAACAGAACTCAGAACTCACAGTTCACTGCTGTGTCGTCTTTTCAAAAATGCCAAAGACAAATTTTTAAGGTGGACTTCGGGGCCCTCTAGTGGCGTTACGGAGGCATTAGGGAGGAGGAGTGACATCTTTCCAAAACTCAGCCCGCACCACTTTCAAACCAAAATGCAAACAGTAATTAGAGTTCCTCCACCACTTCCAGTAGAATTAAAAGTCTTCCTTAGGCTGTGTCTCTACTTTGCTTTTTCATCAACTTTTTCAGTGAAGTAGGACTGAAAGGGTGTTGCTCTTTGCCATCAACCGTGTAGAGCCAAAGGCTGATTGCGGTCCCAGAAGGTATCCTGAACTCCTCTCATCAGCGGCAAAAACACTCCCAGTCTGTCACGGCTGGGGCATGTCTGTAAGCTTTATGACCTCTCAATGCTCGTGCAACGAGAGAGGAACATAAAATTGGCTTTCATCTTATTCTGCTTAAGTGCAGTGCCCTTTTTGGAGGGTATAAAATTACAGCACAGCTTTTCTAGTCCTATCTTATTCTATAACTCCAAAAGCTGGGAAACAGATCAGTGAACACTTTGAAACTCTTCCTGCCATCTATGAAGATGGCCCAGCATGTAAATTAAGCTGTAAAGCTGCTCTACAGCCAGAGAAACAGCACTCTTCATTGCCCAAGCTCTGGAGGGATGCTGCAGCAGGACAGCACTGTGTCCCCTCAAATGTCACATGACCTGAAGTCTGTCTCAGGCTTTGCAAAAAAGGCTGCAGTTGAAGCACAATACCATATTCAGCAGTAAAGTAAGGAGTCATTCAAGTGTTTTCTCTTAAAAGTGCTGTGATGTTTTGAAAGACATGAGTAGCTACAATGAAGATGGAGATTCTCTGCTTGCAAGGAGTCACATGGAAAAGATGAAGGATAATGGATACAAGTTCATCCTGGGGAGATTTTGATTAGATAAAAGACAAAAAAAATTCAGAATGAGACAAATCAGCCATTGGAGTAATTTCCCCAGGAAATTACTGGGATTCCCCAGTGTCGGACTCTTAGGAATGAGGGTGCTGGGATATACTGTCTAGAACATGCTTTTGCCAAGAATGGTTGGACAAAATTATTCCTGAGCCCTCCTTCCACACTACATTCTACAAAATCTGGACAGTTGACTCTTTGTACAAAAATTCTGGAAGCCAGATTAAAGATTTCTAAAACCTTTTTAAACACCTGGAACTGTTGTAAAACAGTAGGAGAAAGACTTGAAGGTACTCAAAGAGCTTAAAATAGTTACCATAGAGGCAATTTCAGTGTTGCTAAGCCAGAATGTTGGAAATTTATTGTCAATGACTTCCACTGTACAATGATAAGATTTTTATTAAAATCTTGACAGCATTGGAAAAGTAGTATTCTGGGTTTCTTTTCCCTTAATTTCTAATCTTCAATCTCCTGTATAGCATTTTATGCATAAAACTTTCTTTCTTTTCCAGCTAGAAACCTATTTTTATGTAAAATTGGAGATTTCTCTCTTAGAGCTCCAGAGAAAAGCAGCTTCTAGGGAGGACTCACAATAAAATCACCATTGGCAGCAGAACAATTTACTGCTGCTGTCTTCATCATATACATCTACTGCAGATGTTCTCAGGTCTACTTTTAATCAAGGAAGATTTCATGCCACATTTTTGTCCAGTTTCAGAAGAGATTTTAGGGCACATAGAGGCTAAGAGATAGAAGAAAGGTCATGTTTATGCTGTGGCTTAGTTCATGGGCTGCTTTCAGCAAGAGTGATAGGAGTCCCCAAAAGACCTATTGTGGTCAGTGTAAAGGGGGAGGGTTAGTTATGAATTAAATCTCTTCAGCTGACCACTGCTATGACTGTCAGTAATCATAACAGACTTTAGACCCAAGAGTTGGTAGACATGACCCTACTCAAAGCTGGTGCCCTCTCTCCTCTCTCATGGAAGCCTGATTTCATGACTTGGCCATGCTGTTATGAGGATGCTGGACTCCAGCAAGCTCCAGGTGACAGCAGACAGTACATATGTACAACACAACACCATGTCAAGCAAAGATACCTCACTCCTGGAAGCAGTCTAGCTGCCTGAGCACAGTGTTTTATTGTGTTAAGTCATCAAGAGGAGGCCAGTGCTGCAGTAGGACATCGATATTGTCTCTGGTAACTCTTACCTGTGCAGAGCATGGTATCATGTGCATCCTCACACCAAAAGTGTGAACCAGCAGATCAGAACCCTCGCTGGGGAAAAAAAAAGTGTTTCTTTAAACATATCTCCTGTTCAAAGCCTAGTTTCCTTTTTGTTTTGTTGGTTGAGGAGTTTTCACTTTGCTGATTTCACACCAATTATCACTTTTACTTAGATAACAAAACATAAAGGCTTGTGAAGACTTGCAAGTTAAAGCAGATTTATGCAGAGTGTGAATTTGCACTACCTCAATAGCTATTTCTGAATAATTTTCTGTATAGACAAGCCCACTGCTATTAGAGGCTCTGGAGAGCAATCCCCAAATCTCTCATGGGATTTGTGATCCCTAGATCACAGTTAAACCAACTCAGCCTACCTCTATTGGGCAGTCAGGAAAGGACTTTCCATGTGCCCCAGACTCCTTTCATGAAAGAGAGATAGCAGGAGGAAAAAAAGGGCAGTGGCCAGATCTGGAAATGCCTGAAATATTGGCTGGAGATCCCAGGGCTGCACTTCCCTGGTGCCTTTAGCACCAATAGTGGCAGTTGTTCTCCACACTCTTTTCCTGAGAACAACCTGAACAAAGCAGGAGATGTAACCTTACATACCTTATATTTGATTTGCTACCTGAATGCACTTTTCCTCCCACATGCTGTCATACTGAAATAACAGCTCGCCTGTGAATCCATTTTCCTTTGTGTTCTGGTAGAACATTGTTTCTAAATGACCAAAGTGGAATAAAATGTACCATGAGGAGCCCAAAAGAATTAAATTAGTGGAGAGTAATGTGCAACATTTTCAATTCCTCTAACACTCAAAGGTAAAGATCAGTGGGATGTTAGGAAGTGTTGCACTAATTGACACTTCTACCTGACTGTGGCATTTTCTTTAGAAGTCACCCATTAAATCACAACGTGCCTGCTCAGTACATGTGGTAAAGTACTGTAACTGTCATGGTGCTTTAGGACTTCATCCAGAGTATGCTACAAGTAAAATTACACCACCTGCTTATGATCTTATTCTGCATTGTTCCATATTTTTTTCTGAGACCATAATTTTCTTTTTCTAAGACACTCGTTTCACAAAAAGATGGTGCAGCAATTACTCTAATTGAAGACCTACAAATGCCACGGTTTTATTTTGCCCTTCTCAAAGCTCATCATGGCACTTAAAACTAAATGGTTTTTTCCAAGTGCTAAATAAAAGGCAGGGGAAAACCTAATAAGGAGGAGAAATTATTCTTAGATATTTGGTATATTTTTAATAATGTCCAGTCTGTATCTGAATTTCTGGTTCAGAACCCATTGAAGTAAATGAAAATTCTCCCTTTGACATTCTGTTTCTTTTATCTTCCTTAAGAATCCTTGTCAAAAATATCTAGTAATAGCCTTTGGCAGTGAGAACATAACTAGTCAGTGGTTGAGTGTTTCTAAAGATTCCTTTGTTTTTAGAAGTTAAATAATTTGTATTCTGCTAAGCTGACTACACAGATTCCTCAGACATGGTTTTCTAGTAGTTTCCAAGCTTTAGCACATCTGCAATGCCCTGCTGTAAACCATAGGCCAAAGTTCAGTCACAACAGAAATACAAGAATGTTAAGAGAATGTAATGGAAAATAACTCTAAAATATGCCACTATGCATTCATTGGACTAATGTATTTATGACACTGGGCCAGCATCTGTCAACCTCACCTCTGTAGGAGGTTACTGATTACACATGAAGTGTGAAAAAGAACTTTAAGAAAAATCAAAGATGAAAAATACCCTGCAGGAGACTAATATGTAGCAACTGTGAGAGCTTTCTTTAGAAAGAATTTAACAGAGGCATTAAGAATAAGCAGGAGTCAGACAAAAATTGAACCAAACTTTCCTGTTTGCTCTTAATTATAATATTAAGACTTGGGGAAAGAACTCCAGCACTGAACAATAATAAATAAATAAACAAACATGTTTCTCTTTGTCCTCTTTGTAAATTTTAGCATTCAACTGCAATTTGTCAAAGAACCATAGTTGTCTTAGAAGTTTGGGGTGGGGTAGAGGGGAAAGGATTAACTCACAGTTCTGATGGAGAAGATATTTGTGAAAGATTGTTGATAAAGCAACAGAAGGAATTATGTCTTTGGACACAAAGCAACACAAATTTGTATGGAAAAAACATCTATCTTAATGGGAAGATTTTTCTTTATTGCCCAGTGTTGTACTCCTTCCTACAAAGGATATGTCATGAGCTGGCACCAGGGCAAGAATTCTGGTGGACATGGCTGCACTGGGATCTTCTAACAGGGATTCTTGATCCTTATGCCATCAGGGACTGAGGTCCTCCCACAAGTGCAAGGTAAACCTGGGTGTGTCTATCTTCACATCACCTCTCTAAAATAAAGAGATGGAACTCTGAGGCACGAAGGCTGAGGGACTTGCTCAAAACCATCAAAATACCTTCTGGAGAGTGCTGAAAGACTGTTGTTTAGCTCAGACCCTCAGAGCCCAGCCATCAGATTTATGTTTGCATTGCACTGAAGGAAGGCAGTAGCTGCATCTAACCTGAATGCCAATGTGCTCCATAGAAGGCCTCAGACTCCCCTCATCACCCAGACTGAGAACATCTCTATCAATTCTTTGTCCTTGCATCCATTTTCCCTCTCTCTGCCACCAGGTAAGCCCAGCAAGCATACCTGCACTTAGGAATTGGGAAGGCCAGTCACATCCATTGAGAAACAGGCCTCTATCACTTGCACATGGAGTTATTTGCACACTTACAACACAGCTCAAACTGGATTTACATAGTGAATTTGAAATACAGGGGACAAAGACCTTCCAGCTTCCTTAAAGCAGTCCTGGAATAGGAATCTGTCCTGTCTCTCTCTACTGCTACAGTGCTATCTCTGTTGCTGGAATATCTGCTTCTCATTGTTCCTTAAATAGGTGGTTGTTCTCAGCATGCAAATAGTTTCACCGAAATAAGCTAGGGGCAATGCAAACACTTAAGAACTCTGTATACAAGCTATGTTTCCCCTGTGCTTACATTTTCTTCAGTCAGTGAAAATACTTGTTTTCTTTCCCTCCATGTCTAGTTAAATAATTGGATTTCCTGTTCCCATATTCCGCACTGCTTCCACAAAAACACAACTGGGAACCCCACGTGGGATGTTATTTTTCATCCTTTGGTTATCTGTCAATCACGCTCAGATTCAGCTTGTCCTTCAAATCCTGATAAATAAGAACTCAGCATTAACAAGTGGAAATTCATGTTTAAAAGGTACTTTCCACTATAAATTGCCCCATGGTGTTTCAGCTCAGGTTTCACTGTCCTCTAATTCTCCACTTTTTGGTGTTTTCTTGATAACTGTCTAGAAACTATATGACTCACAATTCAATAATAGAAACTTTTGAAGATTTAAGAGAAATAGGAAATGTCTCACTGCAGATATGTATTTTAAACTGTTTCCCTAGAGTTAAGAAAAGAACTTAAAATACAGACACATGCACACACAAACATAATTTAAAATGTTTGAATAACAAGCCTTATGTTTTATGCCAGGAATGTACACTGGAGCAGAGGGATTACAAACTTGAATGTGTGACTAAAAATGTACATACAGATGGGAGAGTATTAGAATCCATGTTGCTTATTTCAGAACAGATGGAGACTATTCTGTATTATAGCTATTATCTGGGGAAAGCACTAAGCTGTGCAATTCCCAAATTTCAGTGTAACTACAACAAAGCAGGCAGTATTTTTTGTGTCAGTAATCAGATGGTTCTAGAGGAAATACATTTTTAAAAAATGCAGCTGAATTGTATAAATAGTTCTGTTGCTTTCTCACAGGTGCCTAGGCTTTGGCAAAACAAGTACCTTAATCACTAGTTCACTCCTTGTACTTAATAAGACAGTCTAATCTACTCTCGCTTTTAAAAATATCTTTTAAACCACTGTTTAAAACTCAGGGTTTTCTTATTAGTATTGCAGGGTGATTTTAGGGCACTCAAGCTGACATGATTGCATTAAGATGCAAAAAACTTAGTTGGCCAAATGTCAGGGAAAACTTCCTCATAATTAACTCTTTTTTGATTATCAAATATTTCCTCATTGGAGAAAATGGGAACATCAGCTCTTGGGACTAGTCTGCCATGAGACTAAGATAAATTATATAGTAGGTTACTACTCCCTCTAATTTCAGTGATACACCAGTTACAGTTTGAAACTGATCTTCAGTTCTGTAGAAGTATTTGAACTCTAAAGATTTTTACAATGATCTCTGAAAGAAACCAGACTACAGCAGAATGAAGAACAGAAATTTGTTTTGGCTTAAATCAATGAAGGAAAAGGTTGTAGGAGGTTGTAGTGGGATGGCTGTTGGTCTCTTCTTCCAAGTAACAAGTTATGGGATGATATGAAATGGCCTCAAGTAGCTCCAGGGGAGGTTTAGATTGGATATTAGGAAAGTTGTCTTCTCTGAAAAGGTTATCAAGCATTGGAACTAGCTGCCCAGGGAAGTGACAGGGTCACCATCCTGGAGATATCCACAAGAGAGGCAGATGTCATGCTGAGGGCTGTGGTTCAGTGGTACTAGGTTAACCATTTGACTTGATGATCTTAAATTCTTTCCCATCCTAAACTATTCTATGATTCTATAGTCAGAACAGGAGAAATGGCTTTTACTACAAACTTAATAAACAGGACAGAAGAGGCATTAAGATTAGGGTTATTCAGGGGTTTGCCATTAATCAGACCCATTTTAAAAGCCAGTAAAAGTTGCCCTGTAGAGGATTTATTTTTGAGGCTTTCTGGTTTACGCTTATGTTTTTTAGTTAACATAAATATGCCTTGGTTATTTAATATATTGCCATTATTGGTATTATTAAAAAAAAAAAAAGAAAATTGTGCTTGAAAATAATGAATATAATTGGTTGGTAGCTTTGTCAATATGACTGGTCTCGAAGTGTCTGTATTAATAGGTCAGCTTAGTCATATACTAGAAATATCTTTAAAACTTAATATTCATCCTAAACAATAAACTAAAAATGTTCAAACGTAAATTTTGTATCTCAAAGAAAATATTTTCTTTTTCTTGTACTTTCCATACAACTATTTTTTATCAGCTGGAGTACAACACAAACAGAATTTACAAAGGCCAGACTTGTTGCTTTTCACTTTCCATCTGCCATGATTGTCTTATGATTTTCAAATATCAGAAGCATTTTACAAACAGCACAGTAGGCCATTATTAACAGTTCAATGCAAAAATTAAATAGTTGAATTTCTAAGGAAACCTCTGATTCTTCCTCTCCATTGGCTTGAAATGAAAACAAATCCAAGATAGCAGGATGAAGTCAGTCAACAAAGAAGGACTAGTCACACATTTTCTGAGTTTGATAAAGGGATACCCATTCACATATTATCAAGCTCAGGCAAATACCTTGCCAAATGAAGTTTTCAGAGAAGAGGTGGAAGGACAGATTTCCACATCCTAGCTCCAAGACTGAGCCATAAAAGACTGCACATCTCTGAAGGAAACGAAAAGAAGAATACTCTTGTCCCATTCTCATTTTAATAAGGGACTCAATGACTTCCTCAAATATCATCTCATGTACATTTCTACATATTTACTCTATGAGGATGCCGATACATTGATTATTGGGTGAGATACTTATGCAGTAACAAGAGCTGCAATTGCTACCACTTCTTGCTCTCTGTTACAAGGCATGGATAGAACAGCTCTGGATAGCTTACCAAGGGTTCTATGTTAGATTTTAGCTCAACTAAGTGTCTTATTAGCACTGTCTTTTATAACTTAAGATGCTTCTGTGTCTAAATAAAAGAATATATTTTCCATCCATAACCATGTTACTTCTATAACTTTCAGGAAGAAGTCATGCCTGTGTTGAAACTTCTTTTTTTCTTCACTATACAATATATTATGCAGCGTACTTGTTCTGGCTTTTTTCCCCACACGGAATTCCCAATATACAAGAAATTATTTGGACTTCAAAACTACCAAAAGGAGCTTATCTTAGATACTTTTCTGTTAGTGCAAGGTCTGCTATTAGCTCTGCAATTAAATGCACTATAGTCAGCCAAAATTGTATCTACTGTGCTTATATCATTATTTTAAAAATTAACTTTCAGCAATATTTCTTAAAGATTATTGCTCCTTTCAAAACACATTAAAACTACTGAGGCAACCAGTTTCACTTTAAAACATGCAGAGTAAATGAACTGCCCATATGAACTGAGTTTGCTATAGAATTGAAATTTTTCCCATCAAGTTAAGGCGTCTCTTTTCCAAAATGGCTCTTCCACCTTGTGTCTTTCCCATCCTGCTCCTTGGCAAGTTTGTGATAGAAGCAGTAATATAAAACAGTTCACAGGTATTTGCATCTCTTTGCATTCACGAGCTCAGCTGTACTACTTGGAAAGGCAATCTTCTGTTCCAGCTACTGCTGCAGACAGAGTCAGAAAATTAAGTTCTGCAGCTGATGGAAATGGTTGTTTGCTCTTTTGGGTACAAAGAAATAGAATAAGTGTTTCTCCCCAGTTTTCTTTTCCCTGTGGAGTTTTGCGTCTGAGACTTTTCTCGAAGTGAGGGGTTTTTTACTGTCTTGTCATCAGTGTCTTCTTTATTTAAATCAGAAATTAATGGCTTATAAAAATTGCTTGAAGTCCTTTGGGGCCTGTGTGGCTGAACATGCTGCCAGAATAGCTACTGAAACTCTGAGGAGGTTAAATTAACTGATGACAAAGATTTCAGACAGTGACTGTCTGACTACTCTGGTATCTCTGCCTGGGTTATCGATCAGCGGCTGGGCAGGTGGAGAGCCGGGCTGACAGACCCAGCACGCCGCGGACAGGCAGCGACAACCAGGTGCGCGTGGATAAACTTGTGGGGAATAGCTGTTCCCCACGAGGGATCCGGAGCGAGAGGGGAGGGAGAGGCCACTCTCTCGTGTGTCCAAAGAAGGTTTTATTCTCCCAGGACGGGGACGTGGAAAGTAGCTCCGAGTGATGCCCAGGAAAACATTATAAAGCAACAGAAACTCGGGGGGCTGGCATGCAGGCCAGCCAACAGGGGTCTTTTAGGGGAGGGAAGGGGGGTGACAGGGAACGAATGGGGGGAACACAGAGGAGGGAAAGTCACAGGGAGCCAACCCCTGGCAGGGATAGGAATGGATGACAGGGAAGGTTCTGGAAGGATTTGGGATGGACTAGAGAGATGGACAGGGGTTTGGGCAGGGTTATTAAGGATTGGCAGGGATAATTCTGGAAAATTGGGGGGAGGAGAGGGAAGATTGGCAGGGAGAACAGCGGGAAAAATAGGTAAAAATAACTTGGGAGAAACCAACTTGAGGGAAAAGAATAGGGGTACATAAGAACAAACCATTATAAATATGACTAACATAAATTATCTAACTAAACTGAACAAACTTAAAAAACAGAACACAACACTCTGGCAGTCTGGTCTCCGTGCAGCCATAGTTTGTCTCTTCTCAAACACCAGTAAAGGGTACCCAAGTGATTACTAATATAGCAATAGTCTATGCACCTATCAGATATAAGGAATACAGGACATGGGAGTTATTATAGAAGGGAAAAAAATTCTTAGCTGTACTCTTAGGGTAGAATGAAACAAAACCTAGACATGCTGTGTGCGTGTTCCCTATGCCCTAACATGTTTTTTCATCACTCCTGCTGGCTGGTTATGTCAGACTTCCTCCCTGGATATTTTAACCTTCCTCAGAGTGGCCAATTGAATCCCTTGGCTGGGATGAGGTTCCCACCCCACAGCAGCTCAGTGAGGAAGTGATAAGCTTTGCCTCAGCAGCACTCACAGACTTTGCAGGGAATTGGTATTTTTCCTTTAAAATGCTGCCTCCAGCAGTCTGGATCAGTGCATTAAAGGACAGCTGCCATGACCCTGGCAGCACACCCAGAGAGGTTTGTGAAATCATGAGAACCAGAAAGTTTTGTGAAACAGACTGAACAAACATCTGTTAGGAGCTCTTGAGGTTACAGTGATCCTCTCTTGACGGGGGTGGTCACTGAAGACCCATTGTCATACAGACAATGCTCTCTCAAGTGCCATTCATGTTCTACTTTTTGAGATTCTCTGATACTTGTCTATAAATACAGTCAAAAAAAAAAAAAANATTAAAGGACAGCTGCCATGACCCTGGCAGCACACCCAGAGAGGTTTGTGAAATCATGAGAACCAGAAAGTTTTGTGAAACAGACTGAACAAACATCTGTTAGGAGCTCTTGAGGTTACAGTGATCCTCTCTTGACGGGGGTGGTCACTGAAGACCCATTGTCATACAGACAATGCTCTCTCAAGTGCCATTCATGTTCTACTTTTTGAGATTCTCTGATACTTGTCTATAAATACAGTCAAAAAAAAAAAAAAAAAAAAAAAAACCAGAATAACACTGAAAACAATAAAGCCTAAGGTGTTAAACAGAAACTGGATCTATATAACCATTCTCCTGTGGAGTCAAAAAAACTGTTCAACCTTGAGCCAGCCTCTACTCCTGGGGGAGCAAGTGCAAGGTCTAGGAACTAAGGATCAGAGGTATAGACTGTCTTCTGCTGAGATTGCTAAAATCATCTTGTATTTGTGTTCTGAGGGTATCTTTCTGCTGAAATGATGAAATAGGATGCAAAATTTGCTTTATGCTAGTCCACTAGATGGCAAACTGGCAGTGTGATACACTCTAGACTGCCTATCATAGACATCTCTGATTAGGCATACTGTGAAAAATGCAGGCCATCTGCATGCAAATTAACAGAGGCTTGATGATATAGAACGAAGAATACTTCAACTTCCATGTTATTCATGATATTTTTAAGTCTGGACAACATGGATTTTATTGGAATCATTAAAGATTTCTAGGGCAGAGGGTTCACACGGCCTTTCTTTTCCCTTTTTATCTCCCAAAGCTGGGACTAAGCACAGCTGAGTGTTAGACAACACGGCAGTGGCTTCATCTGGAAGCAAGTCTGAAACAAGACTGTCACAAAGCCCTAGGACAGGGGCTGTTCCACCAGACTGAGACCTGTGGAAGTGCTTCAGGAGTGCAGTCAGACTCTTTCCAGTGTATACATTTTGTAGAGGCACTAAGTTTTTCCAGCAGTCAACATGTAATCAGAGTAAAATTTCATTATTTATTTAACATTATTAATGTATAAACATTTATTTCAAATCTAACAGACGCAGGAGCAGCTGCAAGGAAAGAAACATTATTTAACATTTCATTTCCTCTTTACCGTACACCACCCAGCACTTGTGATCAAAGCTGCTTGAGAATCACACAAATTGGCCTTTTGATCCCTTCAAAGAATTTTTTACGATAAATCCAGGGAGATGTCTTCTCTGTACCTCTGGCCATGGAACTGGGGGGCTAGTTGCCCCGTTTGCCTTTGGGATCTGGAGCAGTTGTGGGAACAAGCATGACAGGATTTGTACATTTCTGAAATTGCTCCTGCTGCTTTGTCTGCCTTCCTACAGAGGTCTGCAGGGGCAGAGAAAACTTAGAAAAGTACATTGAAGAGAGGGGAAAGGCACCAAAAAGTCTCCCAAGAGCTCCCAGTCTTTTCCCCAATGCTAAAAATGAAGTCACCTAAGGACGTAATTGGTAACACCTGGTTTTTCAGCTCAGCAAATCTCTTAAGTTACAGAATAAGCGCTGAAAATGCAAAATGCTCTGTAATGCTACTAAGATGTATGGATGTGTGGATGCAAGAAAGAAGGTGCCCACTCAAGCCAAAATGCAACCACGTATTGACTCAAGGACAAAACAAAAGTGTATGTGGGGAGAGATGCAAGTCACTTCACTTGCTTGGACATATTTAGTCCCTTGCATTTGTTTTATATAGGAAGATGATTGTGGAATCAGCTATTTCCTTGAACACAAGTGAGGATCTGCAAACTAGACAAAGAAGTTTTGCTTTCCTGTGCACCAGAGAGTCAAAACTCAGAGAGCTCTTGTCATAGCTCCCAGCCTGTTTTTTCTATAACCATCAGACCCAAACACTTCCTGAGCTCTCTCAGGGCCATAGCTATGAACAAATCCTTTTCGGGTTTTCGCCTGATGCCAGTTGACAGAAGTAGCAGTTAATCCTCAATTTTTGTTCTAATTACAAACTCCTGCACTAACCCCAGTGACCATGTGTCTCAGCATCTGTCCAGACTTTTGTACAGTACTGTGTTTAGAGACTAATTTCCTTCATTTTAATTGTCATCAAACACAAAGGAAATCAAGACCTCTTTTTGCAGGACAGGGTTTGAGCAGGGTCTGTCTCAGGCAAGAATCCTACCCCCAGCATTCACAAATTGCCCTATGGCTCTTTTCATAAAAGCAAATTAAAATATACTGTATTATTGTTGTTGTTGATAAAATTATAACTAGTTTTGGAAGTACTTATTTCTATTTTCATTTTATTCACATCTGGAAGATCCAGGGGAAAGCAATAGATATGTACACAAGTTTTTGGGTACATAACTTTATTTTTTTGATCTATAGCAGTATTTGGAGTGCAACAAAACTGCTTAGAAGTCACAGCACTTCCTTCTAATGCATTTTTTATGCTTAGCCTGTGTATTTAGGTCTTAAATTGTTGAGACTGTAGAATAAATGTTTTTATCATGTCCTCTATTTTGTGGAATAAGTACCTAAAGTGTTGAATTCACCAGGTGCCAAAGGCTGTTCTGGGCATCTCCCGCTGCCTATTTTACCTAAGCTTGAGCTCTGGAAGGGGAAGACTGCAAGGACTGGGATACACACGAGATATGGCACATGGGACAATGGTCAGAGTTTGGAGAAACAGCACCACAGTTCATCTCTGCCTCCAGGCAGCAGAAGCAGTTGTTCCAATAATCTTTGCCCTCTCCACTTTTCACCTGTTTTCAGCCCTCTGTTTTGCTCCAGTCCCTTTCTTTTCAGTAACAGAAGCACCTTAGGCTCTGCCAGGCTCCTGTTCATCACCTCTGAAGCAGTAAAATCACTGTTTAATGCATTTTTGAGAGAGCACTGGAGCTGACTCAAGTTGTCACATACACACAAATAGCAGACTGCATTAACCGAGCTTCAGCTGCAGTTCTGAAAGCAATGTGATTATAACAGCTTTAAAAGACAGGACAGACTGTAATTAGCAGAGGGCTTTTCCTGGTAATTACATTAACCTTTAGTTGAATGTTACTCAACCCATCACAGTGTTATTTTTATGGTCCCTTACCAAAGTATGCCTCTGTAGGATTGTGAACCTGTCTGGGTGAATGGAAAATTCCACATCTTTGCATGTATCCTACCAGGGCCTTGCTTCAGCCGAGTGCCACCCTGCGCTGTGCCTGTAACGTTTAACAAACAATGACCTCGCTGGCTGGAGGGAATCCAGCCCTGATAGTAGCATTTCCAGCCATTCTTTCCTTGTGCAATGAATGAAGAATGAAAAATGCTGCTATTCATGGAAGCAGCTTTGTCTGATAGTAATGACCTGGGTACTAATGTAACAGTTTGTCACACGATATGTTCTGTATATTGTTATTTCCCATAGTGTTTGTTTGCCTCTGTGTTTTCCAAGTGCAGAACTGCATAAAGTATTCAGTAGAACTCTAGACATTCAGAAAAAAACAGAGACCATGTCTACAACAGAAAACAACTAAGCTGGATCAATATGCAAACATTCCTCATAAAAATCCAATTAAGAGATTAGCTGCACAAATACACAAAAGTTCATAAGAGGTGATCTGGCACTACAGATTCTTCCTTTGCTCATTTAATCTGATTAAGTTCATTCCATATAACGGTAGTCTACAGTGCCGTAAAATACCACTGTAACTTAGCTTAGCCCAGGTACTAGTTAAAATTTCATGAGTGCACTTATGAAAACAGAACACTACTATCTCAAAACAAGCTGGATGATCAAAGCATGAGAAAAGTTATTTTTATTAAAAACAAAATTAGAAGAGATAAAGCTTTGTAAAATTTTGTCTGGTTTTCTTTGAGAATTAGTAGAATTGTAAGCCTGATGCAGATCTCTGAGTAAGAGAAAGGAATATCAACTGAAATAGTCCTGTAAGCTACTGAGAATAGAAGCAATCTTTGCTGATTCAGATCACCGAGATTTCTGGGCATTCTCTGATTTATCTAGGCCTCAATTGACTTCCAGATAAATGGGCATATGTCTTCCTTTCCCCCAGCCTGCTTTTGTGTTCAGACCAAAATATTCTTGGGGCAGCAAGGTAGTTAGCTGTAGACCTCTGGGTTGGGTTTTGTCATAACTTCCATGTGCCAGCATAACCCTGTGATAGCTGTGTCAAAATAAAAAGGGAGATTCTCCATAACGTTCATACCAGCATCATTCTGTCTCTGTTTCATCTTTGTTTTATAAATGCCCACATTTTGGAAGTTTCCCATTATAGGTGTGTAATATGTTCCTTCTTCAAGCCCAGGTGGCCTATTCCAGCACCTAGAGCTGAATAGGGAACTTCAAATTCTGACACGGGGTGGAAAGATGGGCAGTTGCACACCAAATTGGGGGTTTCTCTGAAAACTAGGATACAGGGATTGTGCAAAATGATGCACTCGGTCACATACCTGCTTCTTTTCTGAGCACAACCAAACGAATTTTGGCACACAGCCACTTAGTTAATGAATAAAATTACCACTTTTATTAATGGGTTCCAGTAGTGATAGCATTCCTTCTCTGCTAACTTTTGTTTCTCTACTAGTTTTTTCTTTGGCATTCCATCTGCCTTTTCTTCAACTGAACAGATACTTAGTTAAATGTCCCTCTTGTATTAATATTCTTTATGTATTTTTAAACCTGTAATTTGAAGTCTTCCTGGATGCCTTCAAAATTAATTATAAATAATTCCTATTTTCTCCATTCAGTGTTCAGCATCTTTCAAAGTGACAGAAATACAGTAATCAAAGGTGCAGTACCTCTATATCCCATAGCATGGTAGGCTGAAGAAAACATGATAAATAATGAGTGGGAATTATGTCACCTAACAGCAGACCCTGAAGTCAAGTTTCTAAATTTATGTTTACTGGGGAGAATTAGGCACTTCTGGAGGATGACTCGACTCTGCTGTATTGAACATCTACACTAACATTAGATGAATTGTTTCCTAGAAATACTTACTCACATTTTAATGACTACAAAAGAAGTCTGGATGAGTAGTTTACAGTCATCTTCATCGTGGACATCCAGCATTGACTAACATGAATCCTGTACGGAATATTGTAAGTTCCAGTAGTTTCAGGAACCCACCTACTCTTGGAATGTAGAAAGACCTATAATGCAATAAAAAATCTCAGGTTATTCAGCAACTTTTCCAAATATTTTTCTTATTAACAAGCCACAAACTCATAGTCTTCTGCTTCAAACTTCTGATGAGCTCAACACTTGAAAGCTGCATTATGGCAGTTCTTCCTGCAGTGCAGTCACACACCTTGAGATGGAAAGGACCTCCTACTGCTTCACTGTCTGAGACAAAAAAGGCCATTCTGTGCTATTGTGACTACACGGTACAGGAGTAGAAAACTCTGGGGAGTGCCCATGCTGTGGTATATCCGGGTCATGGGATGGCAGCTTCCATCTGTAGGACTTCTTATATCCTACCTTTCACAAACTGTTTTCTCCACCAGCCTGGTTATGTAGACAGGTGTTCTCTGAGTTTTAGTCCCAGAGAAAACCCCTTCCAGAGGCAACAGAAAGAAGTAGAATTCTACAGACACCGAGTCAGAATGTCTAAATAACAGTCTCTCTGGGACTCTAACTTGGTCTTTCCCAGACTCTGGATGGAGGGTGAGGAGATTAGCTCCCTGAGGCTGAAGGTGGTCTCTCATCTCTGTGGGAAGAGGTCCTTGAAACGGGAGCAGTCTATGTTCAATTTATCAGCGTTGTGTCCTCCAAACCAGAGCCCCAGACCTCTGTAGCCCTCATCTCATCTGTTGTCCAGGGCAAAAGAGCAAAAGTGAGCTGTCACCAACAGCTGTGAGCAGAACCAGAATGAGCAGTAACTTGTCACCTAAATCTTCCATCACTGGAGAAATGGTCTTTATATAGTAAGCCTCTCCTTCCATTTGCTGAAGTCTGAACCACGTTAGAAGGGTTTTGATGGATGCTGTGCCTTTACCACCAGTGTATTTAATCAGATCATTTTTCAAAGTTAAAGTACCTCAAATTAGCTGAAGGTTAGATCAGGTAAAGAGATAAAGCACTTTAATTTCTCACAAATGCTTTCACATAAGAAACAATTTGAATCTGCAGCATTTAGATTAAAATCTGGAATTTCCAAAGCAGATACAAATTAATCCGTGGTGCCACTAATTACCTATTTAATGCTCTTCCAGAATTTGGTAGAGAAGTTTATATTTAGTTTCTATCTCTATATGAAAATGACAAATCTTCACCCAAAGCAACAGCACAGAAAGCCACCAGAAGACAAGATATTTGCAGTCACTATGAAATACTACAGGCTATACACTGTTAGCTCAACAACAATTGCAAGGCTGGGGACATAGTGTTGTGATATCCCTCATTTCTCATCTCTACAAAAGTTTTATTGTGACTGTAAAGGGCATCAGACTTCATAGTTTATATATAACACCATGCATAAATAACAGCACAGCTAGAAAAGGGCATCCATGAGATAAATTTGGGCCTGATAAAGCAACAGGAAATTATTTCACATAGATGTGGCTGATAACAATAAATCTTCAAAAAAGGTCCATATGATGTCTCTTGTCTTTCCCTTCATCTTTTTTAGAAGTAAGCAAATATTATGTTCTAACCCTTAATACTTCCTGGAGTAAATGGAGGTCTAACACAAATGCCTATTTTGATTTTGTTCTCAAATTTATTTTTCTTTTTACTTCAAAAATGCATGGAAGGTGCCCCAGAGCACCACAGTTGCACCAAGTTTTTTACATGTGAAAAACATTTTAGTCAGCTTATCACTCAGGAAATTTACATCAAGATCTTAAAATAAATGTCATTATTCCACTTAACAGTCACATGGATACAAACTTCATCTCCACCGTTATGCTTTACTTCTGGTCAAAAATATTAAAAACCTTTTTCTGTAGGTCCTAGCTGTTCAAGCCATGTCAGAGAGCACTAAGATTTTACAGCCTTGTTTAAAATCCAGCATCACTACTGCTTCTGGTTAATTTTCAAAACCTAGTCACCACCTGTCATGACTACAAAGGACACAGTAAAAGTAGTCTTTTAATTTTTTCCAAACCTTCTGAGAGATTAGCATTAGGAGGTAAATTATCATGTTGTCTCAGAATACTGAACTTCACTGCTAAAATAGAAATTGATCATGGGAAGTCTTATTATGGAAATAAACATTATCTGATTGTCAGTAGGTTTTTAAACACAGGTATCCTCTTTAAGACATCGTACAACCATCGTGTATTTGTGGTGGCTCTCCAACTTTTTATTTGGTGCTACGTTGCCCGTGTGAAAACACTCGTGACTCTTTAAACAAGAGTTCATTCAAGCAGCTCTTTCTCACATCCTTGTTCAGCACCAAGGTCTCAGCCCTCAGCTTGGTCTTGCAGCACATTTCAGTTTCAGGCTGCCCGGGTGCGTTGCAGCACAGGTGAGCCAAACCAGACCTGCCTGTGTCTGCTCCTGTGCCTGCCCACAGCAGTGTTGCTGTAGTCTCATATGTAGCAGGGCTTACAATGAGAATTTCATATGGAAAACACACATATCAAAAACTACCTGGAAAAAGTAAAGTCTGAGTGATTTATTTCCCCCGGCTTCCCCCTAGAATGTTTCTAACTTAGCATTATTATTCTCTCTGATGTTTACTAAAAAATAAAGATTCAATTTTGGTGTGCATAATTAGGTATTTAATATTAGTCTCTTTTTCAATGGCACAAATTTCAACAAAGGCAAGACTTATTACTGAAAATGCTAGTGAGAAAAGATTATTAATTTTTTAATATATATTTTTGAAGATTTTTTCACAGTTTTAAGAAAAAATATTTTTTAAATAGAATAAAATCACCATTATGGTGATTTTCATAAAAGGAACAATGGAAATCCAGAAATCATACTAAAAAACTGAGTAGGGATCAACTTCAAAGGTGCTTAAATACCACAGATGAAGAAATTGGTGAAAACAGTAATTTTTGTGTCTCACACTGAAATTTATTACTGCAAAGCCCTCACTCAAAACCACCAAAGTTCTCACAGTTTTGTCCACTTTTGCTCCCAGTCACATTTTTATGTGTGTGGTCGTATTTGATACACTGTATGGCAGGTATTGCACAACTCCTGGTGGACAGCAGAAGTAGGAAGAAGTGGTGGAGATCTCAGAGGCAGCAGGGCAGGGAGCATGGCCATGGGAAGAAGGGCTGTATAGACTCCCAGTGTTGGAAACACCACCAGCACAGCAGCCAAGTTGTAGGTGCCCACACAAGCACATGCTAAATGGAACCTTATCTCTCCCTTGTACCACAAACAATTTCTTTCCCCTTTATCTGTAATTTTATCTCCATACTAGGACTCAATCAGCTCTTTCACAAAGAAAATCCTTGGATAGGATTCAGATTCAAGCTTCTCTTTTTTTTTTTTTTTTTCCCCTCCAGTCAAAGCCTTTTTAGAAGTGTGCAGGCATTACACAAGACTCCTTTTTCTAAATTTTCACTGAAGTCAAATCTCTTTGTACTATATAATTAGGTAGCACCAGCACTTCAGGCAGACTATGAGAGTGTAACTCTCCAGTCCCCAAAAATGAGAAAAATGAGAACAGGATGCTACCATCACCTTTGGGGAATCAGACCACGATTATACCCTAGGTCTTGAATGTATATGCCAGCTGAATTAGACATATAGCTTTAGATAAATAAACAATGTTGGCATGTAGCTGCTGAGTAAGTTGTACAGTCCAAAGTTAAGCAAGGTAAACAGAGATTAACCATTTCTAGTTTGGATAAACCAAAGTTTACATGCTTTAATTGCCCACCACTAAATGTATAGTGTGAGACTGAGTTCAGTCCCTCGTGTCATTGCATTCCTGGTTTGGGGGTTGATAGAGAATGAACTAGTAGCATCTGCATTGAATTTGATCTTGCTGCATTTTCTTATTTAAGATGGAACCTCTCAGAAACCTGAGGGTGAGAAGTGGTACAAAAAGGCCTAAATGCATTAATATAACAACAATGTGCCCCAGGAATAGGCCCTTTCTCTGACCATGCAGCCACCTGCTACATGTGACTATGACCGCAATAGCAAAGGAAAATGTCAGAAGAGCCTCAAAACTACCTCTGTGTCCTGATTCTCAGCATGTACCATTAGCCTGATAATCAAGGTATCAGTAAATTGTATCACTCAGCAAATAAAGCTTCTGAAGCATTACAGAGGGTGGGGTGGTGGTAGTTCAGACAGAAAGTTCACCCTATATGCCGTGTCTTGCTATTGCATGAGACAGCAGTCCGATGCTTTTTTTGTTTTATTTTTACAAATCAACAGGTTTTTAATGGCCTTGCACAAGTACAAACTAGGTTATTCACAAGTTTCTGAGAATATTCTTGTTCTTTTCCAGGTCACTTGATAATTAAATGCCGTAGGAATGTCTCAGAAGTATTGAAGTTCAAAATTCATGGAAAGATTAGAAAGGGCAACAATTCCTTTAACCAAGTTTTCACTTCCTGTAAATTCTTTTAATATAATTTTCGCAATTTAAATTAAAAGAGATTTGAAATTGTTATTTTAAAAAAGCAACAACTCCTTTATTGTCAAAAGTACCTCATTCAGCTCTTCCAGCTAGGTGATAGGCTATGTCTTCATGTATTTGTTAAATTAAAGCCACAAGGAACAGCTGTATATACAGAAAATATCATCTTACCTTTGATAAAAGACAAGTTTCCCAGAAAATTATCCAGTCATGAAGGTAACAATGAATGTGGAATTCCCCACTTCCTGTGGCAGATCTATCCCAACAGTGCACAACAATATAAATGTGTCTCTGTCATTAAAGGTTCTCACTGGATACAGGAAACAATTCTTTCCCACCAGATCAGAATTGGAGCAAGTTCCCTAGGGAATCTGTGCTTTCCATCCATTCAGGTTTTAAGACCTGACTGAGTAAAACCCTGAGCAACCTGAGATCAGAAGTGATGCTGCTCTCAGTAGGAGGTTGGACTGGTGACTTCTGAGCACCCTTCCATTCTGAATTATCCTGTGATCTTATGACACGATAATCCCAACATTAATTTCCCTGTCTCCAGTTTACAGGCACTGATCTTAATCAGGCCTTTGTCATCTACTAGGCTTACCTCTGCTGAATTACACCTCACTGGAGTGCTCACCCCCTGGCCACCAAGGATTTTCTCACTACTGGCTTTGCAGAAGGAGATCTCCAGGCTCCCAAGCTGCCTGTTGGTAAACCTTGGAAAAGCTCTCACCTGCATCACAGAACAGACCAGAGCCACAGACCTTCTTCACTCCCTGCCAGGCAGACTAGCACAAATAAGTTTTACTATAAAAGCACAGCACAATTTCCAGGCTGCCCTATGCCCATCTGCAGTAACTAATTGCAAAAAAATATTTGATGAAATTGTTTAATTATTAAAGAAGTTCAGATATCAAAGCTAATTCAGATACAGGATCAAGAATAAGGGATTCTTCAAGACATGATAGGCAATCATGCTAATATGTGACTTGCTTTCATATTAAAATAGAAATGGTGAGTAAGTTTTGAAATTAAGATGGTAGAGTTGTGTATCACTGGGAAGGAAATAGATATTTACTTTTCTTTAAAATTCCAACTGAATTCAAAATAAGGGATTTCTTTCAATTAAGAAGATAGAAAAAAAATCATAGTAGAAAAAGTGGGGAAAATATGAGAAAAGTTAATATGTTCTCTTTTATCTGTAATAGACATTCTTTAATGTTTTGGAGACAGCAATTAGGCTAAGTAAATTAAATCTAGTGTTTAATAAGATTTTTAAGAAGTTAGGAAGTCTGGAAAGAGATAAAGTCTAGACAAAATATTCCTGTTTAATATGGTTATCCTTGTCACCTTTAAGGATGTGACTTGTAGTGACCAGGCTCTGTAATGATTTCAGCATGATACAGAGCATCATTTGAATGAAAGAACTCAATTGTTTGAACTTTGGGCTGTACAGTAGTCCCTTTCATAGTGAAAGTGTGTTTAATGCATTGAAATTAGTTTGAAGAGAGAAATTGCCCCATTCCCATTTTTTTTCCTATTCATTTTAGACCTCCTACAGTATTCAGGAAACCTCACTCAGAAAACGGGAAAAAAATCTGATCACATTTAAAATACATCCTATAGTCAGTGCACTGCACTACTTTGATAACTACAATTTTGACATCTGCATTTTCTGCTGAGAGTTTGGTGAAGCATTCCATGGAGCTATTACAAGGCACAGATTTCTGTGTAAAGTTTTACATTTCAGTCATGCAGAAGGAAGAAGCAGAGCTGCTATACATCACCCAGGGTGGGATCAGCAGTGCTGTAGAAAGAGGAAGTGGATATATCTTTCCCAGAAGATATGGATCAAAATCTGATCAGGAAAACTCGAGGTTAAGAAAACATGAAAGAGAATTTATTCACCTACTCCTTCCCACTCCATTTCAGTGGTGTGAGCCATCATTTCAAAAAAAGCACCATCATTATTTTTGAAATCTTCTGACTTCTCCATGGGATTTTAGGCTCAAGATCACAGTCCCAGTTAGCAACAGTGTTTACTTGGTTAGATCTTCTAAAAAGTCGTGTGTATCTCCTAGGTCAGAATGACAAATCTTCCCTTCCTTCACTTGTCGCTTTACCACATGAACAGAAAAAAGACTTGAGGGACAAGGGCTGGAATAAGGCTATCATGGGAACAAGGCTCTGCTCTTAGTTTTTCATCGTCTCTTTAAAAGCTTTGCAGAATACAGCAGGCAAACAGGATTTCATACAGAAAATTCTGATTCAAACCAGACAGAAAATACACCCCTTTTTGTTACCATGGGTACAGCTGAAGAGCTTTTTCTTCCTGCAGTGCTACAATACCACACCACTGACACCACAATGCAAAGAGCAAAAGATAACAGAAGAAAGAGTAGCTACTGTGGGCATGCCATCCAGACACCAAGCCCTACCACCCCAACCCCCCAAAATCCCCAAACAACCCCAACACCAATAGTCTGTCCCTAAATGGTAAACTTAAAGGTCACTATCAAAAACAGGAAAATAATCTTCAATATGTAGTGAATCATAGCATATTTCATAGTTGAAATCAACCATATGCTGATTCCTAATAAGTTGAACTGAAAAATAAAATATAAAATAATATAAAATATAAAATATAAACCACAAAAAGATCATTAAAATAGGAAGAAGAATGGTATGTCTCATTTCTCCTACTTATGTATTTCTGATTGGCAATTTAATCATTTCCTCATTTTCTAGAACTAAGTTCTACAGAATCTTGAGAGTGTTTTTTGGGGTTTTTTTTTTGGGTTTTTTTGGGGTTTTTTTTTTCTGACTTTCTCCTGGGACATGAATAATGCTTTTTCATTATTTGACTTGCTTATCAAAGAGTTTTTGCTGTGGCTGTTTAAAATCTTACTTTTTCAGTCTATCTCATCAGTATTCTGCCCCTGTGCTTGGGACTGGTGAGGCAGCATCTCAAATACTGTGTTCAGTTTTGGGCCCCTCACTACTGGAAGGACATTGAGGTGCTGGAGTGTGTCCACAGAAGGAAAATAGTGAAGGGTTTGGAGCACAGGTCTTATGAGGAGATGCTGAAGGAACTGGGTTAAACAGTCTGGGAAAAAATGAGTCTCAGGGGAAACCTTACTGCTTTCTACAGCTACCTGACAGGAGGATCTAGCATGGGGGGAAACTGTCTGTCTGCCTCTGCTACCAAGTAATAAGTAATAGACAAGAGAAAATGGACTCAAGGTGCACCAGGGGAGGTGTAGATTGGGTGTCAGCAAAAATTCCTTCACCAAAATAGTTGTCAACCATTGGAACAGGTTGCCCAGGGAAGTGGTAGAATCACCAGCCTGAGATACGTATCTATTTAAAAGATACGTATCTGTGGCATTTCAGAACCTGATTTAGTGATGGACATGCATTAACAGCTTGACTCAGTGATCTTAAAAGTCTTTTTCATCCTAAACAATTCTGTGATTCTACTATCAGGACAGGAGAAATGGCTTTGGCAGCAATCTTAACAAACAAATGAGAAAAGAATCTTACCTGGATTGTATGGAGTCTCACCATAGGCTTCAGGTGTTACAACTTTTGTAATGTGCTGCTGATCTGGAACAGGTTCCCTCTTGTTCAGACAATTACTTCAACTGAAAATCTGGACGAATCTCTACAGTTATAGTCATGAAAACCACCAGACACCCAAACCCCAACTTTGGCCTCCCCTGCCTCCCAGCGCTACCACAAAGGGACAAACTTTGCACGTTCCAGAGACCCAAAATCATGAGCTCAACAAAAATCCAGGAACACAGCAAAATAATGTCCACTTTCAACACCATGCCATGGACAATGTTTTCCAGTTCAGGCTTCCAGGGTTCTGAGCAAGAATCCAAGAACTTAAAACTCACTTATAATGATGACTGAGAGAAATTTTCTGGATGACAACTTTTGAAGTATGCTGGATGACATTAAGGAGGATTCATACTACTAGAAAAGTATGAAGCATGTGCCCAAAAATCACTGCATTCCTTTTTTACACAAATTCTGTAGCTTTACACATGGGGAAATCAAAGCTGTGCACAGTAAAGTATTTTAAGCTTGAAATTCAGCATAGATTTTATGTGGAAAAAAAATAATGCACAAATCAGGTATAAAAAATACTATTCAAGGGGTTGTGCCCCAACATAAAAGGACTGGTTAATACTAATAATAAGACATTTAGGCTATGAGGAAGTTAAGACAGCAGAGATCACTGTTTCTATAACTCAAAACGGGGTAGCAGGGTAGCACCAATGATGTACAAGCTCATTTAGAGTGTGGTTCAACACTTCCCAGTGATTCCCGGTGCTCTGGCATCATGATGTTCAGTGGAAGGGCCACATGTGTACTAAACTCTTGTGTGGTCCTCAGTCTTACACTCTTCCAAACTGAGAACCAGGTAGAGGACAAGGCAGGGCCAAGATGATCTAAGATGGTCTCTTCTAATTGATTCAGGGGTGTCTGAAGAAACATAGCAGAGCAGCAGCTCTCAGTGGGAAGCTGCAGCCATTTCCTCATCAAAATATTGTGTGATTACTGATTCCAGTAAAACTAAGGATGCAGCAAGTCAGGCCATTCAGGGTACAGGATATATAATATATATATAATCTTGTACCTCATGTCTTTCCTACAACCAGTGCAGAAACACTTTTCTTGCCCAACTGCATGAATTAAATTCTATTTCCTTGTGTTTAGGTTATATGAATACTCTGAAACCAGTGTTGCTTCTGAGTCATCTCACACTCCAGTTGGGTCAAATGAGAGTAGACAAGCAGGGACAGGTTGACTCACTACTCAGATTAGGGGAATACCTGCATTGAAGTGACAGAAAACATATTTAATCCTAATGACTGTTATTTACTCTCCTCACTCTCACCAATTATGTGAGGAGGAATGAAATCCAAATGCTAATTTTCAGCTGATGAGAGTAATGCTTTTTTACAATATTCAGAGTTGGGTTCTTTTCTACTTCTCTCTTTGACACATCAGTGCAAAAAATAGCTGTTTGAAAAGTAAGCAGAGGAAGAGCAGTTGAAAGTAATAGACAGAAAGGATTCTTCTTTAAATTTGAATGGAAAAGCAAATTTCATGTCTAACTTGCCTATTTATGCCAAAAATAATGAAAAGTGAAGGGATCTTCAACTAGATTTTCTTTAGCAATGCTGCTCTTGAAAGCCTAATGGAAAAAAGCCTTCTTGTTTTGACCACACTATCTCAGCCACAGTTTTCTCCAACAGATTTATTTTATCCTTCCACACCCCCATTTTCACAACTTAGAGCTTAAACTTTGAAACCTTTATTCACACTGAATGGCCTTGAGTGATCATACATATTTCGAGTGAGCCTTCGAGAAGGAATCTCTGTGTCAGCTAAGGTTTCTAAAACTGGCCATGCATGAAAAATTACTGTGTGAAACCAAGTCATTAGGCTGTATCTTATCATGTACCAACAAGGCTGTCAATTCATTTCTGTTTTCACAGATGTTTTCCAGTTGTGTCATACTTACCCTTTAAACTTCATTTCAGAGCTCCATCTCAAAATGAAGTCCACAGATACAAAGCAAGGTGTCACTTATTTTCAGTATGGATGTTGAAGATGCTAAAGACTGTGTCTAAAAGCACAGAATTAGGGAAAACATATTATTTAAAATTGTTGGTCAAAATTTAAAAAAAATCAAGGTCTGAAACATAAGAAAGGGTCATCCACTACCTAGAAAGGACCCTTGGCATTTTAAGTACAAGAAAGCAACTGTCTATGTTTCTTTAGCAGATCCACTGTAAGCTTCTTGGACTGAAAGAGCTGGGAAAGTTAGGTGTTAGTGATGTATTTTCACATATGTTTCAATACCAAGTTCATTTTGGTCAAGTGGGCTGTATCTATACTTGGAGCTAACGTTGAGCCTGTAATTACACCAAGCCTACAGCCACAAGCCTACTCTGTTTCAATCCCAGGATTTATGCCCAAACACCCATGTATCTTAATGCTAAAATTTCTACTGGACTCCTAAGAACAAAGTGCACTTCTACCACTCAACATTTTTACGGGGTATCTTGAATTTACTGATGGAATGCCCAATCTTACCAGAGAAATTAATCCATAGTCTTTCATATTGTCCAATTTCACTTTTCCAAACCATTATTAGAAAGAAAATTCATCATCATTCACTTTTGCTGGTAAATGGCCAAATTTATGCAAAACTTAATTCCTTGTACTAAACTATTTTTGGGAGTGTTTCTTGTTTCCAGTTATAAAACTTCTTCATTCCTTCTACACCTAATCAATTTCTCAAGATATTTACATTATTTGTTTAGATAGGGAAATTTCAAAAGTGTTCCGTTTGCATCTATGGTTTTAAAAGTGTCCTACATTTTACTCCTGCATTATCTTTTTTCCTCTAAGCTGATCAGGAGAAAATCAAAGTAAAGACTCTTTCACAGCTGCTACCAAATGGATTGTTAGAAGTGATAGCTGCTGACCCCAGTGTTGCACTTTTGCCCTATAAAGCTGCAGGAGTCGTGGTCAATAACCCAGGCTGGGGAAAGATTCTGTTGTCACACAAAAGCAAAAAGCTGGAGAGTCACCGTATTACAGCGCTATGATATTCACAAGTCTGTACTGATACTCTGAAGCAAAATTTTCAGCAACATGATTCAATGTAAATAATTCTTTGTCAGAATATTCTGGCTAAATTTGTTTGGTGCTCATCTATGTCAGCTGAGAGAAAGAAAACACTTCAACCAGTGGGTGAAATATGAGCTTAGAACAAATACTTACACACTCTCAAAAATGGCACATAAAATCTCTTACACAACAGGTAAATCCTTGAAGTTTTACTGGGTTGTAACACTGGAAGGAGATCAGCCAAATGACTGCATATGGTTCGACAGCTGCTTCACTTTGACCTGCCAAAATCTTTCCTGTTACCATGCTAAAGGAAACCTAGTATTTTTAATTTTAATGAATGAGGAAACTAAAATTGTTGGATTATCAGAACTAAAACTACAAAACATTAAGCACTTCTCAGACATATTTATAGATTTTATAGATAGTGTCTATTTCTGAAGAGGTCAAATGACACCTCCAAAGGAAAAGGCTCCAGATTGTCTAAGCATTGTTGGGAAAGATAAAGCTGGAAAGTAATACTGATGTTACAAGCCTCGTTCAGAGAAAAGGACAAAGAAAACCCAAAGCACTACCATGATGGGAAAGAGAGGAAGAAATCACAAACTATGTCACAAAATTGCTGTGAAAATTGTCTTAGCTGTGTTCTGTGACTTCTGCTCCACTCCTCACCTCCTATCAATATGACAGTGTTCTGCTTTACATTCTTCCTTTTTCATATTTATTAATAAATTCTGTTCTAAAGTAATCATTACCTAGGGATCATTCATGTTTTCATGACATCTTGAATTAATCTCTTGCTAATTTATCCTTCCTTGCAATTGCCATGACTTAGAAAAACTTGATTACTTGCTTCTTGTAAGTATTTTCTTCAAAATTAGAAATTTGTCTCAGCACAAATGTAAAGTGTAAAATGTAATATGACAATATGTCCCATCCTACCTTAAGCAAGCATGGGAGGCAGCTAATTTGGTTTCTTAATTTGAAATTATTTATAAATGTGGACCTTCTTCATCTGGAAACTGTCACAACTGTGCAGATTAGGCTGGCAATGCAGCATTATCAGGGGTACCAATCTTTCAGCTAAGGCAAAAAAAACCTGCAGATTTAGACTTAATTAAGAACTAGCTAAAAATTCACTAGTATTTTTAAACATTTGAAATGAGGCAAATTAAAAACTCAGAACTTTTTCAGTTTTTTTCTATTAAACTTAAGAATTATTTATGAAAAACATAAAACAAAAGGCTTTATAAAGTTTACAGAAAGTTTTCTTTCTGAAATTCAACTTATTCCTTTCAGGTACCATATTTCTACTTTCAGGGATCTTTTGATACACTCTAATGCAAAAGGAACTAAAACTTTGTTTTAAAAGCAGAACAAAGAGAAAAATAACAAATTTTATTAATTTTCTGCTATCACAACTTTTGGGATTTCCTAACTCCAGAGGAGAAATGATGTATCATAAAAATATGCATTTTAAAGGCACAGTGACAACAAATAGAAATGCAAATAAAAAACAACTTTGCTCTCCTAAATATTTATGTCAGAGAATGAAATAAATCATTTCTTCCTCATACGGGCCTGTTGGAAGGCAAAGTCAGTAGATCTTCTTCCAAGAATGAATTGTCATTTACAGAGCAAACTTGATAGTTAAACTGTGTATTAGAAAACGTGTCCCCAAAGAAAAAGATCAAGTTTTTCAGCATTCCACTGAGTCTTTAAACAGATAAGTTCATGAACTTACGGGATAGCAGGAAAAAAAGTCAAGTCAAAAACCTAGATACACCAAAGACTTATCATAAGCAAACATAAGCCAACCTTCTGTTTCTTTGCCTAGTTTGGAACAGTCATAAAGCAAATGCAAAAAAAAAAAACTAATGCTGATAGCAGCTGTTTCATAATGGAATGTTGGGCACTATATCTCATTTGAATAACACCAGAGATTTTTGACCTCTCCTGTCAGCCTGACTTGCTTCACCTTCTCCCCATTTGTCAGATTAGAGGCTCCACAAGAGCATTAACATTTCCTACAGTAAAATAATACATCCTTTTGAATTTAGGGATAAAAAGTGCCTTTAATATTATTGTAGAGTTTATAATGATTTCTGTGTTGAAGTGTTTCGAAGTTTGAGTTTATATGAAGTTAATATGTATCTTCAGGAAAAAGAAAGTATCCTTACTGTTCAAAGTTATTTTCTGAGGAAGTTCTTCTGAAGCGACTGAAGTGCATGATGCAGTCCTTTATTAAACTTTGCCTCATTTCAAGGCTATTGTCTGATGGCCTTGAAACTCTTGCATTAACCATTTTTTGAATTTGAACAACATTTCCTTATTCACTCTTTCTTAGGTCAGGTTTCTTAACCTCCGTAGTCTCATCCTTGTCTAACAAGGGCTTTGGAATAGGAACAATTATACTCCTTCACTCCCTGGCCTACCACACATAAACTCATTTAAGAAAATCTTCGAATCTAAGACTCCTAGGAAGAACACCCTTCTCTATAACATTCTCTCATGTATTTCTTAATTTTCAGAATTCATTGTCTACTGTCAATGACACAGTAGACAGTAGACACTAAGACAATTTCAAACTCGAGCTTGCGCACCCTCGGCTTTTCTCTGCATCTTTGTCGCTTTTGTCTCTGAGCAGATTTCTAGGAAGAGCAGGTTGCGATTGACATTTTAATAGCTGTCTTTCATGATAAAATTTCACTGGGGACCCACGAGAAATTATTGTTACCAGTAGGAACTAATAAAGGCCAGAATATAAGCCGCTAGCTTCAGCTGGGGAAACTGCAAAAATACAAAATTCATGCTGATGTAACTGCCAGTAAGAGAATAACTTTCTTATAGCACTGTCTAGAAATAGTCTAAGACTTCCTCCTGTCAAATCCTGAAACTGAAGTGCAAAAACTCACAAAGATAGTCGGAGAACTTCTCTCCTAAGGCAAATGGCACACATTAACATCAATGAGGTATTGCATAGCTAAGGAAATAGAGAGGGCCCTGCAGACTGTCCTAGTAAACAATTAATACCTGTAGTGTAGATAGTGAACCCTCTCTTTAGAGGCCTGTGGCCTCCACAGTTTTTATCATTTTATCCTTCTAATTTCAAATCATGTCCAACCCCAGATTTGGTAAGTATTCATAAAAGTGAATATGGAGGGCTAAATTATAACCTCCAGGATTTTCAGGATCCAAAGTGCATCTTTGATTTAAAAAAAAAAAAATTACCTTCCTTAAGGGTAAAAAACAATTCTTACCCTGCTTGAGAAGTCATCTGCCTTGTTGACATTAATCTTTCATCTCCTTTACAGGAGGTGAAGCCAAGCTTTCCTTCATTTTTCTTTATTTCATCATGTCTTTGATTGTCATATGTTTTGTAATGAAACAAAGAAATCGCAACAGCCACAGCATTTAAGGAATCTTTTCAGAACTTTGACATTTCTGCAATGTATTGATTTTTATGAATGACTGTCCTCAAGACATCTTGCTCCAGATCTTACCCAGATAATGAGAAAGACTGGACAAGGTGATTTTTTGGAAATATTTAAAATCCACTGCACTTTATGAGAATCTTTCAGAAGCAGCCCAGTGACACAGTTCTGTGAATATTTCTTGTGATTAAATTTCATTTTTCCCTGCCCACCATATTTTGTGTTTATTATGATTACTTTTAATATCTCTACCTAAAATGTAAGTATTATTGCTTAAATTTTTTACACTAAGTATTACACATACCCTTAAGTCATGCTGAAAGTATTCTCAATGCTTTCCTGAGCAGTCATAAGAAAAAAAATTATTATCTTGGTTTATTATGTGATCAACAGTGCCTGGTTGGTTCTGGTGATACAGCAGAAAAAAACCTTAAAGAAAAGTTTAAAAAAGCTCTCCTCCCTCCTCCTTCACCACTTTCTTTACCCCCTTTGCTCTAGAAGGTAGTGAAACTCCTCGAATAACAAGTCTCTAAAAGCTTCTTAACATATTCTACATTTTTTCTCAGTGATTAATTTCTTAAAGTAAGGTAAGTGCACAGCTAAAATGTTGGCACTGTCCAAAATCATTAGTGTGGTAATTTGGCCTGGCCCAGCTACAAGAAACATTTATAGGTAGAAGAGAAGTGAAAAAGTGGGGGAGGCCAACTGCAGCTGCACTAGCAGCACCAGAAGCCCAGGCACTCTGGTAGGAGGGACAGGGTGCAGGAGGTGAGGAAGAGCCCCCATGTGGAATCCACACAGCACTGGGAGGCTGTGGGCAGCAGGAAAAATGGGGCCCTGCTATGCTATGTGGGAATGCTGTGGCAGAAGACAGCAGGAGGAGCTCTGTCTCCCACAAGAGAACAAAGCATTTATGTATGTAAAGCTGAAACAGAAACTGAAACCACAGTTTGAGAATGCTCCAAGATGAATGAGCCAAATTTACCATTTGAAGAGGGACTAAGTCCCACCAATAAAATCATCAGACTCTAAACAGTGTCTGGAATTCAAAAATGTCTTACTTGGCATCCAAAAACAAATATCCCCAAGGCAAAAAAAAAGGGGGGGGTTGGGGGAAGATTTTAGTCTTAAAATCACAATCCACAAGAGCAGGTGTTCTTCAACAAACTCTGCAAGTCAAGACAAAGGGATGTTGGAAGGTGATGCAAGAATTTGAGTGAATTTTCGGCTTTGTCAGAAATTGCAGATAGCATTTCACCATTAAGAACACAGAAAGAAAGATGGAAACAATAGGGATGCTGAAGTTTTCCTGAGGTTATAACAGGAGAAACAAGACCTGAAAGCAGAAATAGCAGAAGACTGTGTCAATAGAGTGAAAGCAAATGAACATGTATTTATATAACATGTCTAAGGCAGTATAGCACAAGGACTAGTCATTTTAACAGTGAAAGGACATGAAACATTCAGACCTTACAAAGTGTGGTTCAGTGGAATGCCACTGCAACATCACACTGTAATTGGCTTAGAATGGATCTGAAGTTCTTGTTTTCACTGAAGGCAAGAGCTGGAGAAGAAGAAGAAGAAGAAGGGGCTATCCAAACTAAGAAAGATTTATGTCTTGCATGAGGCAGCAAAACTCTCACTAGAATAGATCTGGAAAAGGTGGTTTATGTCTCCAAGAAGTTGTGCCTCTCCCTGAAGCTGCAAAACAAGCTGCACAGAATCTTGCCTTGCGATATCACAGAGTAGAGAAAAATATAAGGGAGCTCTATACTATCTTAGGTGAACTGACTTCCAAAGACAACCCTTTCCCTCGTCAAATAAAGAAAATGAGGACACTGAGTATACTCTGCTTCATAGCTCTGCCTTGGACAGCCCAAAAATTTGAATGCCTGCAGGATCTTCACCCATCTTCCATGAACACCCAGGCTAATTAGATGGCATGACAAAGGCAGCTCCATCACCATTTTAAAAGGAAGCATATACAACTTCAAGGAGCATTAAGCCCTCTGAGCACTCCATAAAGAGAGGCAGAGGGATACCTACTTTCTGGCTTCTGATTGAGCTGAGATTTGACCGAGATGTCAAATTGTTCAGACCATTCAGGAAAATTATTCAGAAATGTAAAAGGTATTATTCTAGGCTGTCCAGACAAAATGTAAGATGCTCTTGGAAATTACTCACCCTAAGAAGTCAGAGAGCAGCTGACCATCCTCTTCACACAGTTTGGACAAAACCACCTAAATTCTGCTTAGTCAATTACTGGAATTAGGCCTGATCAAATATACTAAAAGAAAACATATTCGGGTTTCAACTAGATAGAAATTCTAGGAAAGATGATCAACATCCATGGATTATCCACGCCTGATGCATCAGCATGGGTCTGATAGGTGAGTTGAGAAAGTAATAGATCGTACTTGTTTTCATTCACCAAATCCCTTGGGAGACACTGTCTGCATCTCAAAAAGCAACTGCAGTCTGTGGAAATTCCTGAATTCCCTGTATCTGTTTCCCTGATGTTAGGACCTGTGAGAAACCAAGCTCTGGAAAATGGTGAGGAAAATATTGACGTTCTCAACTTCAATTTGATATGAAGGAAGAAGAAAGCTGGAAAGTGCACTCAGACCAAAGGTCTGCAAAGATCTCCCATACCCAGCTGCTTTGACATAATCACTGTTGTGTCTCAGACCATGATCTGAGTTGGTTCAGCTCCAGGTGTTTCACCTGAACCACAAGACTTCTCCATATTTATATTTTAAACAGCTCAATGTGCTAAAGTTTACGTAGATTATGTTTTGATCTTTCTATTTATATAACAAAAAGCATGACAGATGGCTCAGAACAACTTGGGAAAAGCCCAGCCTGATGGGTTAATGCTAAATAAACAGGGCAAGAAGTTAAGTTTAGATAAATGAAAGAGAAGATGAAAAGGTCATAAAGGAAGTTATGCAAAGAGAGGTTACTTGTCTCAGGAGTGCTGGAAATAAAAAGTTTTCTTGCAATGGTAAACACCCTGGGAAAACACATCTAATTAGGCTTCCATGGTCAACAGTCTGCAAGCACTTCAGACCAAAAAAGTGCAGGGGATGAAAGTGATGGCCAAATGCCTGAGACACGTTACAGACATTAGCAGGAGCTGCACATCACTGCACTCACACAGAAAAGAAGGGCCTGCTTGTGTATTTTTTACGGGAAGTGTAGTCACAAGGCAGGCTCAGGATGAAAATAACAAGTCATAGATCTTTCAGGCTGAAGCTGGCTCATGTCCTGCTGGTCTAGAACTTGAGCACACTGCGTTAGTATCGTCCTGCAGTACAGCACTTGGACATCAAAGGCAATGGCAGCTTTTCCTTTCAAGCAGAACAGACATAAAGTGTAGAATACTATGACATTAGTAAAATTCTATACTTGTTTTAATCATGGACTGTAGATGTCACTGTGCCATAGGAAGACATGCATTAGCAGTAATTATCCAGTGCAGTAATATTAGGACAGCAGTTCATGCAATCTATCCATCTGAGTTTCTAGACTGGATTTTTCCTAATACACTGGAGAAGGGGTCTCTCTGTTCCTGCTGTGGAAAGCAGGCCACTGCCCAGCTGAGACTGCAAAAGCAGGGAAGCCAGCAGGGATGGATGCTGACTTCAGACCTGCTGTGGGGGCTGGGAGACAAGCCTCCCCTCTGGCAGCTGGTTAGGGATGCTGCTATGTAATATCTGAAGCTCTTGAATAAACCAGGTTACTGATGGGTACTTAATGAGAAGACTACATTACAAACACTCTACTATTCTGTGTGATTCAAAGAATTTAGTGTCCAAGCAGTCTGATTTCTCCTGACTCAGACATCAAAAAGACCAGGAAACGAAAGAGGCTTTTGAGATCTGGAGCACAGGCAGATTCAGGCTAAACTTCCTTTGCAGTCTGATTGATATGTGACTGCAGCACAAACAGATATTTTTCAACCATTTTGGTGCAAGTAGCAATGACACTCCTCACCAGTCTTGGGGTGTGGAGGTACTACAAGATATCCATTCTGGCCTGGAATTTATAATCCAGTATTTAAACTGCCTGCAAGCAGCAGCAGAGTAAGAGGTGTCCCAGGTCTGCCTCCAGGCCCTCCAATCACAGCCTTTCCAAGGAGACAGTCCTGCTGACTTATTAGTAGAGAACTTTAGATACTAAGCAGCAGCATCCCTAAACAGCTGCATACTGCTCTTATTTAGGATGTTGGACACAGGCAGGCTTGAACAGAAAGCCAGCAGGTTCAGCAGCACTCTTGCTACCAGCAGGGGCTGTCTGTCTGTAGCAAGGACTATTAGTTTTACCCTCCCACACTATCTTCCCAAAGTTCCCCATAACGGTTTATTGTCTTTCCTGAAATGTGCTTCCCTGGCAATGTTAGCATCTAGACACAGCACTGCTATTGGGCAGCTTATCCAACTAACCAGTGGAAGTCATCCTAATGGAAACCCCATGGAACAAGGCTGTCAAATGTGCAAGGAGAAATATGGTGCACTGTGGCTTAGGGTTTCAAGCCAGCATCCAGATTTGGGATGTCAGGGAAAGGTAACATAGAAACTTTTGAAGTCAGCAACACTATGATCCCCCATGTGATGTAGCTCTAATGTTGCTAGCTGTTGTGGGACAGTTTGTGGTGTCTTAAAACCAGTACTCACCACTGACACAAGTCATTGCTATATTGTTGTCCTGGATATTCAGAAAAATATAGGAAAATATCTGAAAAATGGTAGGATAGAGCAATTGCAGTCAATGCTGGACCTGTTTTCCACTGGAAAATGGCTTAACTGTCTGCTGAACTCTTGTTTTAAGAGCACAGTGTAATGAGACATGGACACTGGGAGTCCAATTCTTTCCTTGTGTTAATTTAGAAAAACATATCTTCATTTCCTTTTGTACCAGTGTAACAAGACAACGAGATTTAGGGGCCAGAAACTCGCTTGCCCTAAACCAGCACTACTGATCTGTCAATCTTGACCCATATTGTCTTTTATCTACCTAACTCTTGACTATGCTACCAGCCCAACAGCAGAAGCCCAAAACTCAGAAGAAAACACAACATAGGCTGACTAAACAGTCTGGGAGCCTGCTGGTGCCCCTCAGCCTGGTTCAAACCAGCATTAAACCTATGCCAGGATACTGTGCCGTTCCTGTGGCTGCTGTTTAGATGTAATGCTAGTGCAATCCAAAGGCATTATAACTATAAGATAGATTAGTGTCAACCTCCTTATGTGTTCATGGGAGTTGAACAGGGAGATGTGTAGACATTTGTAGCACAGATTTTGTCCAGAATGTGGAGGGAAAGGGTAAAAATAGGACATTTATATGGAAATTTAGCCTTCACAATATTTTTCAGGTAATTCTCCATGCAGTTCTACATCCCATTGTAACAACACTGCACTGACTGGCAGTAATCTTAGATTATTCATTAACTACACTTTTCTGTCCTGCTATTGACCTGCTGGATTGTAACTGCAGCAGTGCATGTGTGGTCTCCAGAGGGCTCCCCCTGTGAGAAAAAAAATCAGAGAAGTGCCTCCCATCCATCTTGATTGTAATTGTGAGCAGAAGGCTATGCAAAGTCACACAGACTAAATTTGTTTCCACTGACTCATGACTGCCTCTGGGAACTCTGAGCAAATGCAGCTGCTGAGCAAACTTTTAAGCTGCTTGGTTGCAGGTTGATCATAATTGCTATCAGAGAGCCCAGGGATGCAGAGCTTTTATGAGGAGTTCATATACAATATGTTTAGTAGCCCAAGGGGGAGCTTTCTACCCAGTGATTTTCTCTGCACATCTGTTCACTTACCTCCTTTTTCGCATACCTATGGCTATTGCTAAGTCCTAGTTCTCCTGAAGACAAAGAAATAAGGGAATCTGAGCAATGCCACAAAACTAGATCACTCTTTTCTGCTATGGGAGGAAGAGAATCAAAAATGTATTTTCCTCTTTGTTTGTTTGTTTGCCTAGTTGAAGCTGTAAGAATCACAGGCAGATCAATTGTTGATCCCAGATTCAGCAGGGCCTTGAAACCAGATTCAGGACTACACTGACAACTTCTTATATTAGTTAGGGCTATAGTCTTTTTTTTAAAGCCTCACATGATGTCAGACACTACTTGGTCCTTCTGGAACAGAGCACAGAACCATGGCGTCATACCTCTAATGCAATGTCTGCCTCTGTACCACTGGTTAGACATATGCTATGAAACACCAGGGTAGACCAAAACATACAGCCATGTCCAGAGGGAGAATCCCTGCCAATGCCATTTTTTGTTTTTTGTATTATTATAGATACCACTCACTTTCTTTAATTTTTACTAAATCAATATGAAACATGGTGGATATGAAATATCACAAAATCATAGAATCATTAATGTTGGAAAAGACCTCCAAGATCATCGAGCCCCACCTTTGAGCAAGCTCCACTATGTCAACTACACCATACACTAAGTGCCATGCCCAGTTTCCTGAACATTTACAGGGATGGTTACTCCACCACTTCCCTGGGCAGCCCATTCCAACCCAAATCATTTTATGATTCTATGAAACTATTCTGTGAATGTCTAAATTGCTTCACATTGACATTCTTTTTTGCTTGTATGATGAATAGCAACATAAATCTCTTAAAGTAATTTCATATTTATTAAAAATAACTAGGAGAAATCTACTTCTACATCTATAAAAACTGATTAATTTCTCTGGAAGTACAAATACCTTCACAACATTCTCCAACTTCTTTGAAGCAGCACATAAGAAGTGCAGTTGTTTGCCAAAGTGTGTCACTTTCACCTTTTCATACATAAAAGATTTATCAGTGACAGAAGAGCCCCTTAATCTCCCAATGCTGAGGCAGCAAGTGCTATTCTTCAAGATTTTGTCATTGCACTCTTATTTTCCATGTAAGAGCTTAGTACAGGTTTAGCGATATTGAAATCTGCTTTCCATTGTCTTCTCCTAACCCGTGCCAGACATTCTCAAATCCTAGCTATGCTTTTCCAGAGCAAGGTGATGTGGTGTCTGTAGCTTTTCATAGCACAAAAAGGTCTCAGACACCACTTTTCGAAGGGTAGCAGTCTCTCTTTTCTGGACAAATGAGAAAAAAAAAGACAATGACCAAACTGACCAAGTCAGTTCCCAAAGACATCTCATTAAAATCTCCGTGCAAGTGTGACATGGACTAAGATTTCTCTTCATCAAACCCCGTTTGGCATTCCCTGGAAGCACATACAGAGTATCTCTAGCAATTATGTGTTCTATGACAAGATCTAAATTTGGAAAGAGTAAAGTTATTATGTGAGAGGAAGGTCTAATACTTAAAATTCTACACACCTATAATGAGCTTTTAGCTAGTCTGGTATCAGAGATGTCAACTTAAGAGTTAATTAAAAACAAAGCAATTAGACACTGCTTCACAATACCTTCCATTCCAGCAGCTACAAGTCTGGGAACATGCTTAGCTGGAGTTTACATTTGTACCAGGGTATTTAACAGGCACTGGTGACCATTTTAGTCATGAATTTGTCATTATTAAGCAATTTTTATTTATGGTTTCTGTAACTTCCTGTTGGAATGAGTTCCACAGTTCAACTATACTTCCCATATGTGAAAAAACATTCACCCATAACATTAATATAGAAACTCACCATCTACAGTAAAATGAAAATAAAACTTGTCCTTAAAAGAGAAGCATAATATTATGCTGCAATATGATTGGTAATATTTCCACTTTTTCATGATGCAAATAACTCTCTGTGGTTTATAATGTCAAAAATTGGAAAAGAATGCAACAAGTGTATAATTCTACTGAGTAGCTCTCTTTTATTTTTGATGCATCACACTGGTGTGTTTCTATCTTTTGAGCTGGAAAATAGCCATTACAGGAGGTGTCTGGATGCAAGAGAGGCTTGTAGTCAACTCACTGTCAGCTGTGGGCAGGCAATGGCCCAGCAGGAGAGAAACCTGCTCCAAAGGAAGCAAAGAGGGGCCCTGGAGGGCCATCCCCCACTGCAGTCCCAGCACCAGGCTGAGGCTGCTGAAATTGATCCTCCAAAAGCAGCACCACGGAAAAAAGCACCTAATTTTTTTCCATATCTGGCTTGGATCTGGAAATAATTTGGGTTTTTTATGTACAACAAACTCTAATAAACATCCTGCAGAATCTCATCTAAATCCTGCTTCCCCAGCCTGTGGACTTATCAATGAACTTTCACCAGTTCCTTATCTTTCTGTTCCAAAGGGCTGATGTGTTTCACAGGAATATTCTGGGCAGGGACAACCCAGCCCCTGGAGGGCATGATCCCATCCAGGTAATTCCCAGTGCCCAGGGCTACTTGTGGCAGAAAACCCTTACAGCCTATGGCATGGGGCATACCTGATCTGGACTGGGTCCTTGAAAACACTCGAGTGCCTCCCCATGTAGGCACAGGCTGGATTTAAGCATGCTCATCAAGCGTGAGATTCCCACTCTCCATGCAGCAAGTACTGGCTGGATACGCTCCTATCAAAAAAGTAATGCTCAAACCTCTTGCTAAAAGCTGGAGACAGACATTTTAATCTTAATGCTTAGGCCTTCTGCTACTGACTTCTGACATGAGCCTTGGCCTGTTCTGTGGACCTCAAGTGAACCATAAGGATCTGAAGATAAATCTGAAAGAAAACCAGGTTTCAGAAATAGGAAGGCTGCAAAATGGCCATATCTGTCAATTTTTGCATTGTGCACTTAAGATTGTATTGTTTAATGTATTTCTAAGTGGTGACAGTGCATTGGAAGACCTATAATGTCCCTGGGATAAACAAAATACCAATTTATGGGACAAACCAATGGAACAGAAAAGCCAATTTTTAGTTCAGGCACAGATTTGAGCACAGTCTAAAGAGTTTTCCATCTCAATTCAGACTGCAAACAGAACTTCTAATATGCTGAGCCCCATACTTTTCTGTTTTGGCAGTTTGTATGGTTTGTTGTTACTTCAAATGTTTTTTGTTAGATATTGAGAATAATGAGACACAATTTTCTTCCCAATGGACCATGACACATAGTGGTTAAGTCTGCTAAGAGGAACGTGTACATACTGCCAGCAATCCCAGTGAGGTCAATGACAGAAGTAGGGGTCAGTGGGAAAAATACTTGCACAAAAAAATCCATTAACAGTTTTGCTAATTAAATTATTGTGCTCATTAGAATGAGAAGCTAGCCGAGAAGAATCAATGGCTGGTTGCCCTTGTTATTTTCTAGAGTACTCCTGTTAAACACTCACATGAAAAGAAAGTGATCATGACTTCAGCAACTGTTCTTGCATGAGACCAAAAACTCACTTAAAAAAAGAAGTTGATTTTTCTTAGTGGGTAGTCCAAAAGAGCCAAGTGCAATGAGGATCTGGCATGTTCCTGTATGCATCGCTCTCTGTGCGCCTCTCATTGTCCTGATATTGGCAGTCTCCACAGGCAGCACAGGGCTGTACCATACATGCAAAAGCGTTTAATCACCTGGCACAGGTCTGAGAGGTGGCTCTGCACCTCATTAGAGCTAGGCATAAGACTTCCAGTATGCAAACCAGCTCCTGTCAGCATCATACAGTCTGGGCACATCCTGAGGTAGTGTTTAATTGATAAAAGCTTTAAAGTTTGCCCTTTACATAGATGGATATTACCACTCTTCTAGGAGTAAGGTGTAGTGACAAGAGATGGGCTTTGGTTGAGAGGAAGCAGATGGCTAAGTTCAGAACAGAGATTCTCTGAGAGAGAGGTGCCTCTTTTCACTGTTTCAGAAACATTCAGCTCCGAGTACAGCTCTCGGCATGACAGGCCAGGCTATCCTTCTTCCCTCACCACTTTAGTCTAACATCACTAGTTGAGCCTATTATTAAAATTGCAATGACAGATCTCCAGGATTTTTGTTTTCTTTGTGTCTTTTGATAGGAGGAAATATAATGGAAGTACCAAACACATTATTCAGCAAAGGGACTGCTACATCGTAGAGACCCATGTCAGGGTTTGTGAACTACAAAGGAAATAAGTGAATGTAGATCCATTTAGGCTGTGTTTCCTCAGAATTCTTGGTCACCATCCCAGACCATTACTATTTCACAGGACATAGCAATGATAGCTGTCCTACAAGTCTAGCCATCTGTACATAATAAAAGTCTATATTTTAAGCATTGCAGGACCGATCCAATGAAACCACAAACCTATTTGGTTTCTCTCATAAGAAGTGCCAGACGGCAAGCAGGAACTGATGATACTTCAATAAAAACCAAGAAGTCTGACTTATCTCTTCTGACCAAGTATAACTTGTCTCTAGATGAGACAGAGCTTCCTCATGAGATCACTGGGAATGTGTGCTAAGTCTAGTAACAATAATATTTTTACAAAAGAGTAAGAAGGACAGGTACACAACTAGCTGCCCAGTGAAATACTAATTTATTTTTTTTTTTGGTGATAAATGGATAAATGACATCAAAACTCAAAGCTGGTTTTATCAATAAATTTTTCTTCTTTCTTCAGTGCAGTGATTTATTGCATCCTTTAGCAGCATGAGTCCCTTAGTCTTGGCTCATGTGCAATATGTTTTAGTGTTAATTCCATTTTTAGGAAAATACATCTGGAATTTTTGATTCGTATGATATCAGAAGCACTTAAGAATGCTGTCTTTGTTTAACTTGTAATGGCCATGTCCAAGCTTGAAGAACTCAGTCTACTAGATTTTCCAAAATCCACAGAAATCCTGTTACCTTCACACACATAATCGAAGTGTTCTTTAGATGCCTATGCATGGTAACAGTATTTTTGGTGTAAACAGGTTCCTGAACAACAGGTAAGTGCAAATCCTACTTACGTCTTTGTTCTGAACTCAGGTCACTAGGACATTATTAGCACAACAGTTTACACGTGTTATCCTTCCCACTGCGGCCCAATCAATTCTGTGAGAAGCTGTGTTGAAAATAACAATGGTTTAGCAGTAGATAACCAATTTATTTTGGGGTTTGTGCTAATTATGAAAGCTATAACTTATTTGGCATTCCAGGCTGAGCAGGCAAAGATGTTACTTGTTGTTTTATCCAAATCAAAACTAAGAGTTTTCCACTTAAAATCATTTACTTTTGGTATTTCAGTGGGAAAATGAATCAGCCTTCATTTCCAATAGATCTGGATGAGTTTGGTTTCTCATTTCCTGCATGCCATGTAGATTTGAATGTGTCACAGTATAAATATAGGTGTTGAACATCCTTTTCCCATGTTTATAAGACGAATTATATCTTTAGGCTGTAACATAGTAAACCGTATCTTAATTGGTCTTTTTGCTTATATTAGTTAATTAATTATGATTAAGTTTTATAAAGAAATAATTTGTAATTGAATTGGCATAATAGAAACTGAATGTTATAAAAAAAATCTTGGCAAAGTGCCCATTCTAGTCCCTTAATTCTGCCAAGTGAGTTGGTAATAAGATTGAACTGGATTTGAAAGATTAGAGAGACTTGGCTTAGAAGGATATGAAGGTTAGTTCCATACAGTTTTTTCAGCTTCTTAAAGGGAGATAGTGTTTGAAATTTTGTCTGTAGTTTCGTGATGAATTCTTTCCATAATCTTCTTCTGGGGGAAAAAATGGTGCCAAAATTAAAAAAAAAAAATAGCTGAAGATTTCTCTTTTTCCATCAATTTTGGATGCTGAAATCAACCCACACACAGTCCCAGAGTTTATTAACACAGAAGCTTATGTGTCAGGGCCTGAGGGATAACTGATCAGGTGGCCCACATGCTGCGACAGTGTAACTCAGAGAGCTCAATTTTAAATGGTTTTTATTTTGTGTTGCAGACCATAGGCAGAGGAACCTGGCAAAATTAAATCAAAGGAGTCAGTGCAAGATGACTTGTGGCTTCTTTCACTGATTTTGCAAAAATTGTTTCTCCTTGTTTCAAGTACAAGAGAAACTGCAAAAATCATTGAAAATAGAAGTGACTGGCCACAGAAAGAAGCAGATAGAAAAAGCAGACAAACACAACCCTGATGAAATCAGCAGCTTTCTCAGACCATCAGGTTTGTCTGTTTGATGGATGATCAAGCCTTGTTTTCAACTTCCAATTCCTATTTCAAATTTATCATTCATAAACCAAAAAGCCTTTGCAAATTCAAATGTGTCTGCAATTCTGTTAAGACAGATGAAAAAATCGCTTTTTGTGTTTGTTCTCAGCAACACTATTACAAGACATTGCATGAACCCTATAAAAATGTCTTACTGTTATTCCATAATTGCATCTTTATGTGCACACAGTTTTTCCCTGCACTTGTGCCACCCAGGTTAAACATTTCTATCATAAGCCCAAAGCAATGCTTGAAAGCAAAGAACAAGAGCTGTCAGTCCAGAACATCCAGAAATATGACACGCTACCATCCTCCTAAGTCAAAGGCTTGGGGACATAAACTGTTTAAAGCCACTTAGTCATGGAATTTACTGTTCAGATATGGAACAGGTTGCACAGAAAAGCTGCAGATGTCCCACCCCTAGAGGTGTTCAAGGTCACGCTAGGTGGAGCTCTGAGAAACCTGCTGTGGTGGAAGGTGTCCCTGGGAGGGGACTAGATGGAACTAGATGATTTTTAAGGTCGCTTCCAATCCAAACCATTTCATGGTTCTATGATATTTCCTGAGGTGAAGATTTTATTAGTCTCTTCTAACAAAATGAGCCTGTTTTAACAAGCCTGGAAATTGTGCTTGTTTCTGGGCCTTCTGAGGGCAGGTGGATGGAAGGAGACCTCCAACACAGGTTGGATGTTATTCTATGAAAGTTTCGTGTTCTCCACAATGTGAAAAAAACCTAATGATTCCCCTTAACAATCAAAATCCTGCCAGGATGACAAGCATTCACTGTGTCTTGAAACCAGGAGGAAGTTACTGTAGTTGTTTCACAATACTGTTATCTTGGGGATTAGGCCCTCTGGAAGAAACATCTTTTAACGGGGCTGGCAATTCAGTGAATCTGAATGTTGAGGGTAGAAACATCAGAAGTTCTGGGAGCTGCTGGATAATTGGTCTTTGCCCCCTTTCAGGTACTGCATGATACTCCTTCCTAATTCCCCTGCCAGAAAGATGAGCCAGGTGTGTGCAGAAAGAAGAAATATGAACTGTGGCAGTCAACAACCTGACACGTGGAGGTGTGGAAGGGAGCCCACGCAGCAGCTGCCTGGAGAGTCCTGGCCCTTTCTGCCAATCCCATGTCCTGGCATGACCCAGGCCAGGGCTTGGAGGCATTGCCCAGCCTTGTTTCCATCAAGGAAAGCAAGGCAAACTTAGGACACTAGCTCCCATTTCCCTGTCCAGCTGGCTGGACACAAAGCCAAGAAGACTGGAGAAAAACAAGTATTGTGCACCCTGATGTGAGCTGAAATGGAGGACATGAATCAGGCATTCCCTTCTCCCAGCTGTGGCAAAGGAGCCATAGACTCCCAGGAGATAAAAAACATGAGCAGTGCTGCAGTGACATTGTAAAGCTCCTTTGCCACACCTGTCAGGGCCATCAATATTGTTTTATAACAGGTTTTCTATTCTCCAGAAAACATATCAGTAGCCAAGAGTTGTGGGTATGTTCTAGTTCTGCTCTTGATCCCAGGTGTCACCTCTGCATAGCCTTCCTTGAGGTTTTCTCAGATGATACCTGTCTAAACTTCTGGATGGGACACGACAGCCAGCTACTATGGGGAAAAGGACAGAACAAGGGACAAGAACAGAGCAAAAGGTCTCTGTTTTCTTTGGGCTTCTAGTGCAGAGAAGGTGCAAGGTGGATACATTTCACCACCTTGCTGTGATGTGTGCTGAATTAAAAAGAAAGGCCACAAAAAGGTGATTTAAAAATACAGCTTAATGGTCCACATTTAGGTCATGGATACATTTTGCAATCATAACAAATCTTAAAATAGGTTGATATATATGCTGTTCAAGATGGAGCACAATTGTAGAAAAAAGTACAAAATATTTTATTCATAAGTCTAGCAAGACTGGGAACTCAATCCAATTGACTGTGCTGACCTACTTTTCCTGAATACCTGATCTCACACAGCTGTGCTGCTTATCCCAAAATCCATAGATGAACCTGCCATTCTGTCCACTTCAGAGCAGTGAGTTAAATGTGATTTTTAGCCCCAGTGTTTTATTCTTCTTTGTGTTTTATTTGAATTCATTGCAGTGATAGAATGATTTTTCTTTGGTTTTACTATCTGGTTTTGATCAGACTTGCTGGCTTAGTATTTGCAGAATGCAAAAAAAAATCCTTCAGCATGAAGCATTAAAATAATGTTGCTGTCTTTCTTGGAGCCTGGAATCATACTTAGTGTAGCATCACAAAAAAAAAAAAATGTAAAATACATATTCTTTTTCCCTGTGTTTTAAAACCATGTCCTGTCAGTGATACGCTTTTTCTGTGGTGGAATTCAATATCTTGAAGTTTCCTATCAATGTAGTCTTTTTAGTATTAATTTATGGATATTCAAATTACTGCCACTAATTTGAAACGTCTAACAAAATGGACTTTGATACTCTACATATCATTGTATAAAAACAAAACTGAATTTGGCACTCCTCTCCATTTTTCTTTTCCTGTCTTCTAAGTAAAAGCATTTTTCTGTCTTTTTATTTCTTGCTGAAACATAGAGCTCTCCTTTTCTTTCTTTTTTTTTTAATAAAGAGCAGCATGCTACGTGTTACATGTGCTAATGAATTGGCATTTATAAAACAGAATGTATACCGTATCTAAGACAACTGCTGTGAAAATGCCTGAGTTGCTGCACTCTCTAAATAGAGCACAATTATGGCATACGGTTGGAGTGCTTTTATCTGTACTGCCACTGCTGGAAATTTAACTGTGTATGTGACCTGAATATTTAGAGCTCAATGGAAAATTCCATAAATGTAGTGTAGCTTCAGAGCACCTAACATCTGTTACAAATATTATATCCATTATACACCACTGCTAAATCAGACATATTAAACCCCTCTCCCATTCTGGGTGTATTCTATCACTTCTGCAGTATTTTGACAGACCCTTTGAAAAATGCAATGACTAGATGCTAAGTAGCTTGCATAATAATTCAGTGGAAGTCTTTCCTGTCTGTATATTCATAATCCTTCCTGGCTGGGCACAGTTAATTTTCAAACTCAAAAATGCAGGAAGAAACTATATCATAGGTAGACCATATTTACTGTGTGCTTTTGTTTGCTTAGTTTGATACACGTGCTAAAAGCAGCTACTTAGCTGAGCAAACACAAAAGAGAGGGAGCAGCTCTTCACAGTGTTAGAATGTTTCTTATTATAGTAGGATGGAGCAGAGATATAGTATAACCATGGATGCTGCCTTTCGCTCTTGGTTACTACAGGACCACACCAACACCAGAGAGAATAGTTGTAATAGGAACTGCAGGAACAACAAATGAGAGAGTTTATGAGAGCAAAAGAGAGATTTTGTAAAGCATTATGTTTAAAACAACACAGAAGTTTAACTAAGATTACACAGGCTGCAGACTGGTTTCCTAACTAGTGATTCTTCCTGCCTCCTGCTTATAGTTCAGTTCCTTCTGCTTTTATGCTGCTGCAACATATTAAAAGACTCTTTGCTGTAGAGAGCAGCAAAGTGCTAAAAGTGGTGCACTCAACAGCCAACCTGCTGCTGTAGCCCTGCACCAGCTGCAGAGAGAGACAGGGCAGGTGAGGAAGAGTTAGTTGACATCCATGTAGGACTTAATGACTGCCAGACTCATCTCAGCAACATAGAGGTATTAAACTTAGTGTAGAAGAAGTGGCAGTTTTTCTACCTAAAAGCAAGGTCAGTGTGGCAAGGTAATATCTACACGGGGAGGAGCCAGGAAGCTATAAATTCCCAGCACTTGCCTATCACTGAGCAAGACAAACAGTGCCCACATCACTCCTGACAGTACTTGTCATAGTCTTCCATAGGTGACACCATCTCTCAAGGCCATCTGTTCCAGCACTTCTCTGTCCTTGCCCTTCTGAAGTGGGGTTTTTGTGTCAAATGTCTAACGTGAATCTTTATTGTAGCAGTACATACCCATTACAACTTGCCCTAAAGGAGCAGAAACAGAACAATTGTTCCCTTCCTCACTGCAATACTGCCTCTGCACATTGCTCCTCTCAGTAACCCCTTGTTAGTATTGATAAGAATCATCTCCTTGATCTATGGAATGGCAAGGACATTGCATGTATGGCTCTGTCAGTAAAAATGGGGGACCAGAGAAAGAGAGGAGAACTAACCAGCTGTCTAAATCAGGGTAATGGCAACCTGCCCAACATACTAGGGTATGTCAAAGTAGAGCTAAAAATAATCCTTGCCCTACTGAAGATCTTGCAACATTCCTACAAGAAAACAGTCCTTGAGTACTCCTCTTGATCACTGGGAACACAGTTGAAGGAGACCCTTCTTGCAGGAGACTCAGCCTCATGGATGGGTTAGTTCAGTTGGTTAGAGCACAGTGGCAATAATTCCAAGGCCATGGCCACGGGCCATTCACTTAAGAGTTGGACTTGATGATCCTCAAGGGTCCCTTCCAACTCAGAATATTCTGTGATTTTGTGATTTATGCAGATGAGACTAGTTACAAGAACTGCAAGTCAACAATTTCAAGATATTAACCCATGAGATTTAAAGTCCAACTAAAGTTTAAAAGAGGTGATGAAAATTATTTTATTTATTGGTTCACAGCTTAGTACTATGGCCACCTCACACTTCAATACAATTGCACCAAATAATTGCACTACTGAAGCCTTCACTGTGTTCCCTGTCCCTTGCTTCTTTTGAATAATGCAGAGGCATCAGAGCAAAAAATATCTTTGTTCATCTCTGTTCTTGAAATACTTTGCATCGTCTCCAGGTCTTTACCAAATTCTCTATTGGACCACAAATGTAAAGTTCCATTTTCAGGGTCAGAGTCATGGCAAAGGTAGCAGTCAGAGAGCACCATACTCCATAGCCACGTCAAAATAATGTAGTCATATCCAAGAACCTTGGGAGAACCAAATCCAGACAAAAGTGAATTTGACCTCAAAAAAATTAACTTGCAGAAAATACAAAATTTTAGAGTATTGAATGAGAAAAATATTTGAGGATATGACAGGGGATCTTCAATAAAAAGGATTCTGAAAAACACCTCTTTTTGGTACAGCAAAGACTCTCTAGCACAGGAGACACAAAATATCCCTGACCACTTAGTATGATTTGCAACGCTCTCGTGTTGTCAGTAGCTTTCTCAGTTCTATGGGGTAAATTACCCAGCGTCATTAAATGTACAGCAGCTCATGCAAATTGCTGAATCTGAACATAATTCAAATGCAATAGAAATGCCATAATGAAGGAACTTTCTTCTGGTTGTTCTCCTTTCAGGAAACAACAGTGTGTTTGTGTACTGACAGACAGAAGCAACCACCTCCTGTACACAGGGAGTGCTGCTGGTGGAGCAGGGACTGAGAGCAAGGCAAGGACCTGCTTCTTTCCCTCACTCACACACTCGCACCACCCCAGGCAAGGAGCCTGGGTGCACTGTGGTCTGACATGCCCTGAGAAACCCTAAGTGGCATAAGCAAAGCTGGTGGCTCCATTCCCCACATCTCACTAGGCACAAACCTCTCAAGGGGGCTCATGGGCAGGTGGCAACATGGTCTCAGGGGTGTGGAGAGCCTGGGCCAGGGCCCAGCGTGGGCCTGGGAAGGAGGCACTGTGCCAGCCCCAGCTTCGTGTTAATGAAAAAATCAGTGACTTTGAGAGACGCTCTGTACTCACTGGGATTTTGATTGAAAGGCCCAGATCTCTTTCAGTCCAAAACAATTAGCATCACCTGACACCTATTTATTTCTAATTGTGATTTCTGATGTAAAGCACCTCTCATAGGACTTCAGTGACTTCTCTAAATTTCACTATTACTATTTTTACATAATAACAGCAGTTTTGAGATTGTATTTGAGACTTTTTATTTAATTCATATACAAAACAAAAAAATATTTTCAGTGTCAGGCATGTTACTTTCTATCACAATAAGTTAATAGCCTCACTCTGTTGAGAAACTGAATACAAATCCTGGTTTTATAGCATATTAGATTGGTTTTCCTGGGATTAAAATTTTGGCTTTAATTTGAATTTACAACCTGAGGTTTTTTTCAATGTTGTACCCTACTGCTATTCTTTCTCCTGAGGGAACGCTACTCACTTCATCCAGAGTCACTGGAAATTATTGAAGAATCATATAATTATGGAATGTTTTGGGTTGCAAGAGACCTTTGAACATCATCTAGTCCAAACCCCTGTTATGGGCAGACACCTTCCACTAGACTATACTTCTGAAAGCCCCAATCAGCCTTGTCTTGAACACTTCCAGAGATGGGGCATCCACAGGATCTCTAGGCAAGCAGTTCCAGTGTCTCATCACCCTCATAGCAAAGAATTCCTTCCTTATATCTAATAAAAATCTATTCTCTTTTATTTTAAAACCATTAATAAGATCAATACCAGAGACTACAGAAATCTTACCCCCAGCAATGACATCATTAATCAGCATTATCCTTTGGGAAGCACTCTTTTGCCAATTCTCACAGTTTAATTGTAAATCATTGAAAAATTCAGATCCTGGATTTGTGGGACAGGGAATGAGGCATTTTACAAGAAAAAAAATGTTTAAAAAAGGGAAACTGTGATGGACTGAAACACCACAACACAGATTAAAATTATTTAATTGTTATCTTAAAGTGCTTCTGATTTTAAAACTAATCTGAAAATTTTGCTTCCCTCTGACACATGATACTAATCACAGTTAACAAATCCTAAAACTGTGAATGTTTGTGTACTTAATTCTAATGCCTTGTGGAAGAAGTGCAACCGACAGCTACCATGACTGGATTTGGAGCAGTACATGGGGTCGTTTTGTTCAGGTGAAGGATTTTCTTTCATTGGAGAGCAGAAACATAGTGGTTTTTTGTTGCAGTGATGTGATAAATTTGGGATTTACACCAAACCTCCCATCCTTATGTTCTTCCTGATATCTTTTACAATGAGAAAATCTCATTATGAATCTCTAAAACTCTTTGGTCCCCCACAATTGTTTTGGCTGATGTTAGAAGGGAGGGTGACTGGCAGGAGCAGGAAGAGTTAAGGCTCCCAAGCAATACAAAGTACTGCTGGTCCAGCCAAGGGATGGCTATTGGCCATATAACAACATACATGAAAGCAGCTGGTGTCTCCCAGCAGTTCTCTCTTGCAAGTCCCAGTGACACTGAGTGGTGACACCTGCCCTGGTGTCTTAGAGTGATAGCCGTGCTTGTGGCCAGGCTGAAACTCCTTGAATTGGTGCTACCGGGCCTGAACTGGGAGCAGACAAGCAGAATGAGGACACAGGGTTCTCACACTGTTGTTACAACCCCTTCTCCCTGCTATACCAGCCGTGGATTAGGACCCCAGCATTTTAGGGGCTCCTGTAGAAAGAGTAACAGAAAAGTGGTAACAGAAATTGTAACATAGAAGGGATTCCTGCACTAAGGACTTTCCAGGCTAAAAATCCACCCTGTACATAGCTTCCTTCCTCAGGCTACCTATCTCAAGCCCTTTCCTCATTAGAAGCATTGTCAGTCACTTAAAAGGATAAAAATTCAGTTTCATCTTTGTTGTCTCATCCTTATTTCGCGGCTCAAAATTCCATACAGATAGTAATTGACCCATGGAGGTTTTTCTGTACTTTTTGGTTTCTATCTATGTTACCTTGTGAGAAATAAAACATGAAACTGAGTCAGCACAGAGCGCACAGGCAGCAATTGCCTGTCCTGTGCTGCATGTATTTAGCAAGAATAAACAGCAGATGTCAGCACTAATCCAGAACTTGAAATCACAGAGTCACAGAATATGCATGGAATTTAATCAGATCCTGCTTTACTGTCCTCAGAATGCATATGATTAGACTGTGAATCAACCCATCAAAACTTCTGCTTGGAAACACAAATATATATATATATATATTTGAAGAACCTCAATAAATTTTGTGTATCACTTTTACATGAAACCTCTTAAATACTCTAGCTAGCAAGGCAGCATGTGTCTGTGGGATAGCTGTTCTGCTTCAACTGTGCCCTAGAAGGCCACAAATTCCATACATCTCCCTAAAAATGGAATTGTTTTTAAAAAGTGGCTTTAGAGGAAATAGTTTGGTAAATGGCAAACACAAAAGTTCAAGACACCTAAGGAGTAAGAAGTAGGCCTGAAGGTGAAGGACAGAGAACCAGAAGCCTCTTGGTGCAGTTGGCAGGTGGGGGCTGCAGTTCAGCCTTGATTTGGGGTAAAACAGAATAAGACAAGTGAACAAAATGGGTGTAAAGACACAGCTTCTGTGGCCAGTTGTAAAAGACTCCCTATCTGTGAAACAAACTACTGCTGATTTTCCTGGAAATAAAGCATAATTTAGCTGTGCAAGTACACACAAACCATGTCCACCTGCATGCTGAACTACATGAAGATGTGAGAATAGGAGAACAGAACCCTCCTTGCCTTGTCACCACTACTTTGAGGTCAATGCATGATGGATTCCTTCTGGGGGACATGCAGCATACGCTAACACATTGCCTCCCAATCTCTGGAGACTCTTTCACTCTTGAAAAAGAAGAAAAAAGAACATTTAAAATGTATTAGAGATTGCATGCGTGTTTCCTGAAGCACAGTGAATTCTTCAGGGGTTTGACCATTGTCACTAGAGATAGAAGAATGCAATCTATGCAATACCTATGATAGAGACCAGGATTGCTCTTTCTGATACCTGGGGTGGGATCTCTCAAATCCTGCAGCAATCTGAGTCTGCAGTAAATCATCCCTGATAAGGCTGCTCCTAACAGGAATCTTTCAAAAATAGGAAAAAATACTAGTCAAAAATAGTAGCAATTTTTATATCAGTGCTTAGAAATACATGGGTTTATTCTGTCGTGGGTTTTCTCCTAGCCTTCTGAAGCATGTGCCATCAAAACGAAAAAATGACAGGCTTAGTGGATTTATTATCTACAACTATAGCTTGGTCTCCAAGGATCACACATTCCTCAACCGACATTGAATGGAAGAGGACAAGAAATAGACTCAGGATCAATTATAAAAGTAAAAATAGCTTGGCTATTTAAAATCCTATTAGTTTTCATGACAAAAGTAAATTGACATCTGTTTACATCATGAACTTGAAAAACTCAGCTAGTTCCTCCTGAGCAAACAGCTAAGTCTCAGTCTGAACAAACTGGCTTCTCATAGCTACCTTTATTTTTCAGCAACTGCCAACTGCCTTCCCTGTCATTCTTTGCTCTCTGAACTTCTTTGCTTTGTTATTAAAAAAAAAAAAAGTAGGCTGCTTTTATTAACTAGTAAAACAATTTCATTTGATTCATCTTCTCTGACCAGAAGAACATAAGAGGTCATCAATCTCAAGCTCTCTGTCAGCACAGATATGTCAAATCAGGATTAAGTGGTGGAAAAATTGTTGAAGGAGAAAGCGGAAAAAACATGACAAACAAAATGGAAGACAGTTCTCAGAAGGGAGGAAAAGAAAAAGACTACTGCTGAGCTGCCACTAGTTGATGCTCTATCAGCTAGAAGCTTCATTTTTCACACAAAATCAGAGAAACTGTGATACCTGAGAAGGGCTGTAGGCTTTTAATGAATTCAGCAAAATATTAAAAATTAAATTGATTCTCCTGTGAATTAACAATGCTTTTATCTCCATTTCCATAATAACAAAGCAATTGTCCTTTGAAATTAGTTGAAATTAGAAAACATCTTTTCTTCACACGATACTCCAGTGGAGGATTATAGTCCTCTCCTGCCTTCACCTGCAAACCGCTCTCCTCAAGGTGTCTTCTCTCATCTTAAGTGATCACTGGCTCTTTTCCAAACCAAAGCACAGAAGACTGAATTTTCTACTATTTTCAGCAGTTTCTTTATGCACAACAGATGATCTTATACATTACCCCAAGAGATAGTATGAGCTCTGTTACACTGTGAAGATGAAGAAATTTTGGCAGCTCCACACCTTAAATCACCCGCTCTGTCTACCATAAAGGTCCCACATCTAGACTTCTGATATTAAAAGTATTAACAAAAACTTCAGAAGTTCTGTATTACCTCTCCAACAATGACAGAATAGGAACTGAATTGAAGTATGTTAGCTAAATAAGTAGCTAAAATTCTGTACTCCTTGAATTCCCTGCCAGCCAGAAGAAAAAATGAATAGATGATGGATGACCTTTCACTTACCTCAGTGGCAGGCAAGGTTATCTCCAAACCGAATACAACACAACAGCCTGACCACACATACACAAAGGTGAGCTTTGTGTCAGAAACTTTTGTAAATACTAACAGGCAAGTGAAAAGAGGATTTTAGCCACTGAAGAAAGTCTAGGAATCTGGGAGACCATAAGGACAACAATACAAAGGTATAGTATATTGAAGATTCTATCTTGCAGCATGTCTTGATATCCAAAGTAATTTATTTTCCTCATCCATCAGTATCTTTTCTATCCCATATGGACAGGGCTTCAGCCAGAACTTTCTCATCAGAAATGTACCTCATTCATGCACTGAGGGACCAAATAAACTGCATTATCTGTGATTTGAGAGGGAGGAGGGGGGCATTTAAACAGGGGCAGAGTTGCTTATTATTTAAGTAGCGTCGGCTTTGTGTCCCTCTATCTAGTTTTGGTCCCTCCGGTCGTTTCACATGAGAGCAAACAGCAGCCAGAAGCTAGACCCTGCAGAGCACTTCCTGCTCATGTCCCTTCCTCTGAATCCTTCCAGGGAGGAGAGGACAGATGTTTCTGGGCCACTGGTGCCCACAGGGACATTCAGAAGAAGAGACTCCAAAGTCTATCAGATGTTGCTGACAGTTTCCAGTGAATGAACATAAATTAACATAAATATGCCAAAAACTTCATCCTGGTGGAATGGAACAAGAGAATCACCTAATGTAATGAATGCAGACATTTTCAGTTCACTGCTTGCTTCCTGAAACTGTTCTGGGCTACTAAAAAGTAATTGATATACAGAAGTGTACTGGGTGCTAAAGGGAGCTTTAAAAAGCAGAGATTTTATGAAGGTAGGGCTGTAATTTGTGTGCAAACAAGTGAGACACGTCAAATTTTTTCAAGCACTTCTATAAACAAGGCCATTCACGAAATTCTGAGTGAATTGGAAGTAGGTGGTTCTCTTAGGAATGCTGTCTTACACCTTTTTAAAAGAGCTTCTGACCACTCAGTAGCTCCTTTGTGCGCCTTTATTCCTTATCTGTGATCCCATCTGTCACAAGACCTTCTATGTCCTTAAATACTACCTCTTATGTGGCCACTCCAGTACAAAGGAGACTGAATATTTATGTGGTGCATAGCTATATGCCAGTGGGCAGGGTGAGTGAATATGAGAATGCAGGCATGTGTAGTTACACAAAGGCATGACTTTGCGCAGAAAAAGATGCAACCTCTATCTGCCTGCAGGAATACCACAGTTTCTTGCTTATCACTTTACATTACAGAATCACAGAGTTAACTAGGTTGGAAAAGACCTTTGAGATCATCAAATCTAACCTATGACCTAGCACCACCCTATCAACTAAAGCATGGCACTGAGTACCACATCCAGTGGTACTTTTTGTAAACACCTCCAGGGACGGTGACTCTATCACCTCCCTGGGCAGACAATTCCAGAGTTTGTCAAAAAATCACATTGACAAGATTCTGCCAACCATCCTTTTTAGATAAGAACACAGACTTTTTTTTGGATTTTCAGGACATTTGACTAGTTTCAATTATCAAGAGTGGAACATATTCTAACAGAGGATTCTTTAAGCAGTCCTCTCAGAAAAGCAGAATTTAGCTCATTCATCCATTCAGAGAGCTAAAGTGCTAAAAAGAATTGTGTGTTCTATCTAGTAAAGACTTTAATAATTTCACACTCTTTGTGACAGTGTTATCACTTATACTTTGTTTTAATAATAGATTGCTACAAAACCATGAGCAGTTTCTTAAATATTTTGCTTTTTCCTTAGTAGCTGCCCACTGATTCAAAGCCTTATTTAAAGAGAGATTGACTCTTTTCCTCCCAACTGACCACAGGGAAAAATTCAGAATCGTATCTGAGAGCCTCACACACATTCAAGAATTTAGTTGCACATACTGGCTGTGAGAAGGCAGCTATTACTGTCCTCACCTTTGTATTTGGAGAATTAATGTGTTGAAGGACTGAAATCAGATTTGCCTAAAGGAATGCCTATTTTAAGAAAAGGAGGGTGTGAATGTTACAGCTCCAGCTCTGAACAGTGATTTTGCAATAATTTCAAGTCAAACACTTGAGATACAGCCTCCAGGTCCCTTGTGACCCTCTTATTCCTCTCCTTCTGGACTCATGAAAAAGCATCCTTTGCTTCAACATCCTCCCTGCCTTCCACTCCTTTTGCTATGATTTATACCCAAACTTCAGAAGAGCTTTTGGGCAGCAGGAGACTGAGATTTGAACTGACCAAAGCCTAACAGAGAACTGGCTAAGTAGGGATCTGAACTTGAACATCTCACTTCTTATAAAGCCATTATAGCAAAAAAACAACCACCATGTCCATCAACACCTGGACTTAGTCAAATTTGAAGGAAGCTTGGTTTTGTCAAGCAAGCTAAGTTCAAGAAGTTACTTCATGAAGGGTCTCTTCATTTCTAGACCCTAAATGCTCTCAAAAAAGGTGCAGGTGCTGAATTAGTCTGGTAGAAAATCATGGGCATACCCAGGAAGAGAGTACTTTCAATGTACTTTCTACCCTGTGTATTTTTATGTGCTTATTATTTACTTCATTTCCTGCTAAATTCTGTGGTTTTTAATGCCTCTAATTCAGCCTTGCTCTGAAGCTGCACCTCTGCTTAACTGCTGCATATTTTATGGTATACTTCAAAAAAAAATTCCTCTCTTTGTGTATCCTCTTCTCAGTACCTCACAGGACCCTCTGTCTCACAGCTTCCACCCTTCTTGTCTGTTTTTCTCCATATATTCATATACATCCTAGGACATCTCCCAGGCCATATTTTGGTTCTTTCTGGCAGAGCAAGAGATGGTCTCAGCAGATCCAGTTGTAACATCAAGACAAGTCCTTCACATCTCACAAACAGCTTGCTTTGCTTGCCCAGAAATAGCAAGAGCCAGTCTATTCCCAAGGGAAGATTCCTCTTCCATGGAGGAGTAATGTGTCCTCTGTAATATTCAATCCAAAGCCACAGGTGGTGCTCTGATCTTAGAGTGCAGCAGACCTTAGAGGCAGTCTACAGCAATAGCAGCAGCCTTGGATGCTTGAACACCCATTAAACATGCCAAAGAGCTTCTCCTTTTTCACCGAGCTCTCAGCAGGGGCCCTGAGTATGGCATCCCCCTCCCCTGTCCCTGGTGTGACCATTTTCCTTGTGCTTTTGCACATCAACACCAAAACCAGAAAACCATTGTGCACTGCTTACCTTGTCATGTGTCTACCTCACCCCAGTTGTTGACATGCCCAAATTTCCCATTGAACTTCTTACCAATGCATACTTCTAGTTATTATAAAAAAATAACAATTTGCAGAAGATCACTAACCTGTACCATGCCTGAGTCTAATCCAGTACACCTAAATTCTGCTGAAGTTAAGACATGGGCCAAAACTGCTGGGAAATTCAGAAGGAAACCCAGCCTGGCTTGACCAGAAACACTGCTCAACTCTGCTGTCTCCTCCTGCACCAACACAAGCAGCCTGTGAGCCCTTCCCATAAGCCTGATATTTGCATCACAACACAACATTCCTGCCTTTTTTACAACAGGTAGCCAGTGTCCTTTGTCTTACCAGTGTGAAACAAACTGGGAAGACCGATGGGATGGGAGCAGTGTTACCTCCAGATCTCTGCTACCTACTGTCCCAGCTGAGGAATTCCCTGTGGGTGAGAGTACTCCCCTGCTCCTGCCCAGCGCCCAGGTGAGGCTGTAGGGCTCATGCACGTGCTTGGTGCCCCATGTCTCTGAGTGTGTGCTGTGGCTGCCCCTCACAAAGGTGGAGGTGAACTCATAGGTTTCCACTCACTGCAGCTTCCCCGCCTTGGGACAGCCACACCACCACAGCCACACTATTATAATTAGTGACACATTGACCTGCTGTTTTCTTATTCTTTTACAGAGTCCACAGCCTCAGAAATGCTGTAAGGTTACTCAGCTATTGTGTTACTTCTGATATTACTTCTGATTGTTCTATCAATCTGCTGAAATAGGCAAAACTATCCCACAGTTACCGATGCAACTGAAATCTAGTTCATGCAAATAATATTAGTACTTAAGTGCTTAGTTATACAGAAAATCAAACATTAGGAAAAAACATTAAATATCCAGATAAAGAACACAAGAATGCTCAACATATCTACAGAAAAAAACAGCATTTTTTTAAAATATAATCATCACATAAGCAAGGGGGGGACTGCAACCAGCTATATTCATGCTTTGCATGATAGATGAATTTAATATTTTGATGCTTGGTTGATGTTTTTAATATTTTGATGCTTCTAATTTTTGCATCCTTTTTTATTAATTTGTGAACATTCAGGACAGGGCGTGGGTTGTATGCTCTTAAAAACTATTTGAAAACAAGAATACTGGCCTAGAAATTCTTGGAAAGAAGGCAGCTGTGCCATGTAGAAAGGAACAGCTTTGATGTATTCGAGGAAGAGTTCCTGCTGAGCTGGCATTTTATAGTTTGTTTCTGTCCAAACGGAACTGCTTGTGCTGATTCATTAGCAAAGGATCTGCTCTTTGCCAGATCACACTATGCCAATCTGCTTTTGCCAGGCACCAGCAGTTCCTCTGCATGGCATGTGCACAGCCTCTCCAACATGGCCATGTATTAAAGCCAGTGGCAAAGGAATTCCAAGATTGGTTTTGCCTATAAAACACACTACTTAAATGTATGGAAACATTTGTTAGAGTTGCACCAAATCCCAAAGATTTCAAGATCTGCAGTTTGCATGACAAACCTTTTTTCAATTAAGCAATGTAAACATGTCTATTTCTGCATCAAACACGCAGGGTGTGTTTTGGTCAGATGCAAAGCTGACTTTGTGCTAAATGAACACTGTTTCTAATGTGAAACTCCTGACTCCTCTTCCATTGTTTTACAACATCTTTGACTATCATCCTCCATCTTCATTTTGTTTACCAGCAGCACCTGCCCACTCTTTGCTAAAGCTTTTATTTCACTCTGGAGTTTCCACCTTTTACCCCACCTTCGGGGCCATCTTAACACAGATGAGATCTTTGTATTTTGTAAAATGTTATCTTTCTATTGCAACTGAACCCTAAAAGGGAGAAACTGAAACTCCACCTAGCAACTCTGTTTCTTAACTTCAAAATTTACATCAGGATCCAAGTTTCCTGCCATCTTCCCTGCTGGCTGCATATGATATTTTCTTTATCTAAAAAAATAGCTTATTTTCTAATTGTCTTAGTAAACCAATGTTTCCAGTATTTTTTAAAAAAATGATTGTAAATATATCTGAAAAGAAAAGGGAATCTGTTATCTCTGATAATATCACTGGTGTTACAGACGTGTTTCAAAATACCTTGGTCTTTAAAAGATGCATCTTGCAGGAATTACAAGCAAGAGTAGGATCACCAATTGCAGTGATGGAAACCTACAGAGAGCCAAGACATGCTCCCACAGAGAGGAGAGCCCAGGCCTGTGCTGGGCAGCGTGGACAGGGAGCTGCCATCTGCAGCAAGGAGCTGCCTCCCCAGGGCGGTAGCTGTGCCTGAATATGAGCCTGTCCTCTTTCTGGCTGCCTTTGAGCTTTTTAAACTAACACCTTTTGCCTCACCTACTCAATTGGAGTGGTATAACAACATTTTGGAGGAAAAATACCATGTGCTGAATATTATCTGATAGTTTGAACTAGGAGGTGTTGGAATGGTTTTAGTATGAAAGCATGGTAGGAACACTGGATATCCAGGCTGACATACACTATTTCCACCAAACTCACTGCACTTTTAACATGGATTACCCAGAAGGCTTTTATTAAACAAATTATTTCACTGCATGTCTATTTTGCATCCCTGGAAGTATAACTGTTCCTGTGTAAGCAAGCCGGATGAGACCGCATATGAGAAGGCACAGAAGTCCATGTTCAGTTCTTGCTAGATCGAGGAAACAAGCCATTGTGGAACAAACCAGGCACATCTGAAATTAATTTTCTACCTGACCTCCCAAGATTAAAGAGCTTTTCTTGGTCTCGTGTTTATTTGCAAAATTATGTTAAATTATCCTCTTAAATGTGTGCACAAGATAGATGCATGTTTCAGTACCTGGGTGATACAGGACTGCTTGATGCAGGGGCGAGGTGATATTTAGCTAAGCATTAGAGACATGTGAGGAACTGATGCCTGTTTCTAAACCTGTGATTTACCATAGCAAACAAGGGATCAAAAGGACACAAAATTATAAAGCAGTTCAGCACTTGATTATGATGGGAGCAGACTTTGAATTCCTGTTCTAACTTTCAGCACCATTTCTGCATTCTGCATTAAACCATCATCAGTTAAAGTAAAAAACAAGTCACAGGAAGGGAAGCTTGAGTCAAGGAAGGTTCTCTGTCCCGCAGGCAGCGAAGTTCTCCTGTGCATCCTTGCTCTCCACCCTGCTTTCTGGGAAGCCTATGAGTTTAACCACCAATACAGCTCTACTCAAGAAGACAAGTGAGAGACCAGGAAAAGGAAAAGCTCCAATGTTCAGCTCATGACATCTAAAAGCCAAATATTATGACGCAGAGATCCTCTACACTTGATTTCTTCTGCAAACTTACGGATAGCTGAGGTTTTCCAAAAATGGTCATTAAGTTCAGACATTTTGAAGTAGACTTCAAGGCAAAGGCAGATATCTTTCAGGGTAATCTAGGCTTAACTCCTTCCCCCCAACATCTATGCAGAGAGACCACAGTATATGAAAACTGTCTGTAAGTGGCAACACAATACTGTACTATTTGTTCAATCAGTTGCACACAGACAGACTCAGGATAATATGCTCAGCTGTATTTCCAAGGTCTTCTGGAGGCAGGCCTCAGCTAACTCTTCATACGTTTTGAACAAAATGAAAAGGTGTGGGTACAATACATGGTCAAGCTTGACAGTCTATTAGCTTGGGCCACACAGCTCCTGCTGGACTGACAGCATGAGCAGAGTAGGGGGACAACTGCCTGAAAATATAGTTTGGACATCCATTTATATATTTCTCTGGCAGAAAAGAGTTATTGACTTCATAACATAGAAATTTGAAAAAAAGTATAAAGAAAGGAGGACTAAATATACTTACTGATATATTATCTTCTCCACTGCAAATTCTGCATGTTTAAGAATAGGTTTGAGCCACCAAAGATTTAAGTAGCTCAAGAATGAGACACAGCTTCACCAAAAATTAAGTGTCTTTCTGAGGAATACAAACAGAAAATTTGAAATAGCTGTTATAATTTAGAACCAGATGGAACCTGAATCTTAAGAAACCTATTTTACACTTTCTACTTCATGACTCCAAGGTGCTGCCAAGTTGCATGAGTAGATGGCAGTCAAAGTAATAATGGGCATTTTCACTTTTCTCTCACACACATATCACACACACTTACAGAGCAAGAGAGAGAGAGAGAAAGAGATGATTCATGGAAGTGGAATTTGAATGAAAGAATTTCTCAGCATTTGCTTTGCTATTTTATTCTCTAGGATGCTCAATTCTTCTAAGAAACGAGTCAGCCCTGTTTTGTTCCTTGACACATCAAGAAACTTAGATTAACCTTGAACTGAATAGAAATTGAGGATGAATGATGGAGCTTAGGAGATGACAAAAATAATATTTGTCTTTTAAACAGTAACTGATTACAAAGCAGGATTGAGATGTCAAATAATTTCAAGCATTTAAATGCAAGAAAATGCACAACCCTCCATACATATCTCCACTTGTTAAACCTCCTTCTTCCTCTGCATGTGGTCATCCTGATACCTACATACCTTACATCAAGGCACAGTAGTCTAAGGGCTGAAAGAAAAGAAAACTAATGCTCTCCCATATATATGCTAATGAACATGCTGGGAAATTTTAAAAGAACCAAACACCTTACATTTCCCCAGCAGAAAAGGTTTCAAATCCTCAAACCTGGCACTTTGAAACCTGCAAGTATTCAATTACTCAGGTACCAAAATACATAAATTTCTCTTTTATATAATTTTGAAATAAATGGGTTTATAACATGCACTAACAATTGCAGCAAAGTCACAGTTATTCATTCCCTGAGGAGCTGGGTTACCAGCTCTCCATCTTGATTTTCATGAAGCCTTCACATTTGTATTTTTCTGGTACTTAAAAATATGCTGTCTCTGCTACTTTATCTACTGTGAAATCGATAGCTTGCATTTTCCCACCCAGTCTTCTCTCATTCTGCAAGAAGACCACGTGGCTAAAATTTAAGATCCTCTAAAGGTCCCTTACAACCCAAACCAGTTTCTGACTCTATGATTTTGAGATTCTATGAATCTATGATTAACTCAAAGCAACAGCTACATGCAGAAATTTTTGGACACCTTTTATGTTAAAGAATAAAAAATAATTTTATTTTTAATTTAAAAAAATAATTGTTTTCTCTGAAAACACTTTATAAGTTTCAATGCTTTAATCAGCATTAGAAATCTGCTTATAGTTGAAATCTCTTTGAAGTTATTTCAACTGATCTACTTTTCTGTAAGTTTAAATGTCATCAAAATGCAGTTTTTCAAGAAATCACTGATAAAATCAGAAATCAATGGTGACAAGAATCAATATACATTGGGTAAAATTTTGCATATGTAGACTCAGGTTCTAGATAATTTCCTTTTCTTATACAGCTTATAATGTAATGCTTTACCATACTGGAAATCGCAGCTTCCTTGAAATATCCTTAGTCCCTTTGATGTCAGCTTGTAATTTCCTTTACTTTTAATGTATACACTTAATGTTACTTTACTAGATGTTCCAAGTTAATATGATTTGTGCTCTCCCATGCCCATGATCCAAGAAAGTGTAAATCATATATATGTTTACATGCTTTTCCAGATATTTTTGAACGGAAAACTAGAATCTGAACTCCACATAGAAATTGAATGTTTAATTTTTCTTTTCAAACTCAGAGTCTGAATCAGCTTTTTCAGCTTCAAAATCCAAAAGGTTTCTTTTATTCAATAATTAGTAATAATTATGATTTAACTATGTTTTAGGCATTTTATCTACTTCCCACTCAGGATATAAATATTTCCACAGGGATGAGTAAAATATGTCATCTCATATTTCACAATAAATAAAACCTGAATAAACATGGGCCAGGTAACAGTTGCTGATTAATTTAACAGATGTGTCTGGATTTTAAAATTCACTATCAGTCATTAATTGCAACAAAAGTTTTATGATCCCTTTGGTAAATAACTATGAGTTAATGACAGTCACAAGGTAGGGCAGATATTCAAGTTCATGAGGTCATCTCCTTTTCTTCTGAATCTGGTTGCATTTTGTTCTCTAGCAAGCCAAGGCAGATTGATATTACAATGAAGTACTGTACTAGTCTCAACTCAGAGAAGTTGTAACGAGGAACAGTTTTAACTTATCAGTAGATAAATCCCTTTTTTCCCTATGTTGTAGATAGAGACTCCAGCATTTTAGTGCTTTCTGCATAATCATATGGTGCAGTCTGTGGCAGTATAGCCAGACAGGATGTTTGACTTGTGTTCTATCATTTCATTCAGAGCTTATTTAACCCTTCCTTGACATTGTAACATTGTGGGCAATTTTGAAACCTTGTAATTGTTAAAAATAAAAAGTTGTATTATTTTTCTTTTGAATTTTTCTAAATAAATATTGCAATTTTCATGGTACTTCTAGACTGAAACCGGACCTCAACCCATTATTAGCTTCAGCCCATCTCATACAGCATGTAGTAACCACACTGGATTTAAATTGTTTTTCCTGTGGGCTCAGATAGGGTTATAACCTCCTTAGGAGCAATAGGCTACTTTAGAGAAGTGAAAACTAAAATGCCACTCAGGTGTCTATATCCAATCTTTTCTTCACCTGTGCTTTATCCTTTGTGTCAGATTTCCAGAGTTGTCTATGACAAGAAGAATATGGACCTTCCATCCCATTGAAAATTCTGTTTTGAAAAAAAAGAATAAGAAAGAAAGAGCCTACCAAATCAATAATGAATTTATGTTCTCCATATTCTTACATTCATTACAGATTGCAGCTCAGGCAGAACTCATCAGTCCCAGCCCACACCAATATTAGACTGTTCAATACTCCTCACTACCAACCTGTGATTTAAGTTCCTCATAACTTTCTTCAGTTTTATTTGGGCTGGATTTTTTTCATGACAGATAACAAGCTAAGACAAACACTTTATATGCCTACATAACTTCCATGCTTTAACTGCTATTGAATTATCAATATTAAGAAAAAAATACAACTCAGTAAATCTCATAGAATTTTGAAATAAAATCTAGAACTTAGCAGTGAGTTTGTTGATCTGGAGGAACTACCTTCCATAGCCAGCCAAACAAAAACTTGTGGAAAAATTCTTAGTGGGAACAGCAAAAGAGAATAGAGGAACATCATTAAATATTATGCACATTTGTAAAAGGGACATGACTGAAGAATTTACTGGCATTCTTGATTCCTACATTTCTAAATCCTTTGAGTGCTTGAACTCACAACCTTAGAATTCTGTTAAGAGAACTTTTGTGTGTCTGTTGATGTGTGTATTTCAGTTTCAGTTTTGAAATAATTTTTAAAGAGAGATATGGAATATAAGGCTACATAAACTCAAGAAATATCAGCCATAAATGGATTGCATAAAAGTTGTATCAGCAAAACAAGCAAGATAGTTCTGGTCATTTAAACATCTTAGTTTCATAGAGATTTGTGAAACAGGTTGTGTAAAACTGTAAAATAAGATTCTCTCTTCATCTTGCAAATTTTTTCCCCAGAATTTAGTATGAAACATATATCACATAATATAGTTCATGTAAAATATAGTACATTGAGTCCTTTCCTAGGAATCAGAACAATTATGCTGAGTCCAGCCACTAATTAGTCCAACTAAATGCAAAGCTAGACAAATAATTTCACTTCTAACCATGAAATACTGAGTAGATTCCTTTTTACTTCATGAATAAATGCTTCCAACTTGAAATATTTAGAACTGCATTATTCCTAAATATATCCAAATTCAAACCTAGCTCTTACTGAGATTTTGCAGTACTCTGTTTAAATTAGAGCTAATAAAATTAGCTTAATAAAAGGTAAAACATGAACTATGGTGATACTAATATTGACATTTCAATGTTTAGAATAACATTTGTATATACATATATATATATATATATATATATATATACAGAATAAAACATTGTAAATATCTAGATAAGTAGCCGAGGCAGATGAGAAAAGTAGACAGATCTTGTTCCTGTCTTTGGTATTAAATTCTTGCCAGAGCCTTTGCAATTTATTTGCAAAGTCTGCAGAGATTTTTGGATGTTGGGACAGTGGCTTGATAGCTGAGTTTAGGGTTCCAGACACGTTGAAATATTAGCCATCAGAAATTATTTTAGATAACATTGCCTAATTTTCCTTTTATTTATTTTGCATGCTCATACAGAAAGTAAGAACTTCTTCATTCTCTTCAGATCAGTATTTTTTGGGATGTCACTACAGTGCTCTTCCCTTGATTCTGTAACACCAATAACCTCGTTATTTACCTTATGGTTTTCCATCTTCTAAATCAGGCAAACATTAGTAATTATGGTAGGTGTTTTAACTTAGCTGCAGTAAACCTTGCTCCCTATACCTGGATCTGCCCAGCAGCACCTTGCTCACTGGCTAGCACATCTCACATGAATGCACTGCAAGCATCAAAAAATCTGCTTTCAAATGGTAAGAAAACACCTCAGGCTGCAGCCCAGGCCACATTGGGTGCTTGAGCCAGGCCTCTGATAGCGAGTGAAGGGGAGTTTGCTGGCTATGGACCCCTGGCTGGGGCTGCCTGAGACAATCAGGTGTCTGAGTGTTGACACAAGGGTAGGAGTTTTTTCTATTCCATTAGCATGTTTAGTAACATTTTATATTACTTCGCAAGGAATCCCAAGTTCAGCACAGGTCACATTTTGTTTAATATGCACTGAAACTAGAATAAATTAACATGGATACTTCTTACTCCATTCTAGACTAATATTAAGATCTCCTGCTTTTAAAATACAGTCATCAGTCTTTTGATATGACACTGTTTAAGGACATTTAATATGTGTAGTTCCTTTAGAAAATAATATTTCTCCATGCTTAACAAAACATTCCTGGAACAAGAAGTCATTCTACATTTCACCCTTCCAGCCTCAGAAATCAACTGTGCTTGCTGCATGTGTGTTTTATTTTGTTTGGCTCCATTTTTCCCTTAGTTTGGAGATCAAAAAAGTGAAGCCATTCTGTAAAAATAAGGCCTGTGTGAGTTGAAGGGAAAAAAAAGGGGAGGGAATGGGGAACATTTCATTCTATATGAGTTGTACCTAACAGCTTTATTAACTCTGTGCTTCAGATGTTTTGCATTAAAACTTAATATAGACAATGCTGAATGAGTGCCAAAATCAAGGGCATTGTTGGATAAATGCTATCACTGTGCCTAAGTTCTGATTTATTCCTACACAAAATTGCTTGCCTGCAATTAACGGTTCATTATTCTACCCTAAGACATAAGTAAACACAAATAATAAGGATTTAAATTATCATAATGGTTTGTATGAATCCTATCAATTTTTGTTTTCTTATTTTTATTCTTTTAACAGCCATTATGTAGAGATATTAATATTGATAATTACTACATTAAATGATGATTATACATTAAATATTCTGTTTTAGTCTCATCCCAGTATCCGCCTCTACTTATAAGCAGCCTGACTGTCTTCCACAATCTGCTCCATCATTTTCTTACTGCACTTTTTTTTTCTAAATATCCATCTCTCTTACTTTTCCTGCCAAGTCATGCTATCCTCTCTCTTGTCCTATGGCTAACATGAATTTTTATAGGGCAAAACACAAGAGAGCAGAAAGGAAGAACTGGGGAAGGAAAGGAGGGAGCTAAGACACTCCTGGAAAAAAGGGCATGCTGATTTGCCAAGTGGAGGGATGATGATGCAGCTGCTGGAACACACTGGCTTAGAACACTGTGACTGTTTCTTACCTATTTTTTGTTGTATTACCATATATCAGTAGCCTCATAAGCTTTTCCTCTTCCAAAAGGTCTCCATTTTGGCTCTGAAGGTGAAATGTCCTGGAAGGTTTGAGCTAAAATAGTGGTAGGCTTTTATGTGGACTCAGATTAATGAAGCCACGCTTTTCGAAACATAAACTAATTTGAAAGTGCCAAAACTGACTTATTTTGCTACTGACTTATTTTTCTCTTTTTTTTTAATTTCAAAAGAGAGGAATAACCACAAAAGTAAAACCGTAAATACTGTTTAACCAAATGAGCGAAGTGTAATAGCTAATTATCAGTTAAGAAATCAAGAGGTAGAAAACACCAAAAGTTGCACAACCTTAATTCATTTTTCTAGACATGGCTATGGGTGATTTGGTGAAAATAAATGATGCTGTCCCTACCCCATGTTTACTGAGCTGCCTGCACAGCTCAAGCAGAAGCCACATGGAACAGCTCTTCCCCTCCCATTGCACTGCCTGGAGCAATAGCCCAGCTTTGTCCATGGGACAGGTCAACATTTTGTGTCTTTGCATGCCAGTCTCCTACTGAGGCAACATTATGTAGGATTTTATAGATTTTGATATTTATAAAATTTAGAGCTGATTGTATACTATAGGACTTTACCTGCTCTTTGTTAACTGTTAATCATCTCTGTGTGATTGTTTGTAGGGATGGTCAAACATTCACATCACAGGTACAATCCTTGCTAAAATTGCTCTACGGTATGGAGACATCAACATTTGCTTGATGCAGTCTTCTTTATGCAATATGTATTCCTACTGATTAAAAACACTTATGTCCTCTCAATTTTATATCCATAAAATAAAAAGCAGTAATTGAATGTATATTGCCTGTATTCCCAAAGTGCATTTCACCCATGTGGTGGGCATAGTGTTTCAATGGCCAGCTCTAGAGCTAAGAAGACAAGAAGTGCCATGATCAGGGTGTCCAAGTGCCCTTTAATCCACTGTTCTGCATATTTTCTGGTATGTCATAGCACAAATTATTTAATTAAATGAGCAAACACATTTGTCCTCAGGAAAAGTGTACATTTGTAAGTAAAATGCAAAATATTTTTATGCAGAATCCAATTAATTTCTGAAGGCAATTTGTCTGCATATTTGGGTTTGGGGTTTTTTGAATGTTGGCCTAGTTAATTATGGTAATGCAGCAGTATTACTCTGTCTGCACTCTCATATTAAAAGCATACTTCTGCTTAAAGAAACTTCCTTTTATTTTTCTCCTTGGGAATGTATGTGGCTTTTACTGGATCATAGCTGGATATTTGTGAGTCAATTTTTCTTGTCAGTAGCTTTGAGGAGAAAAAAGGGATTTAATCAAATGATTTAACATTATCTAGGCAATGTTTATATTATTCTTATGAGAACTTCATTAACCCCACCGAGAATATTCATCTGAATGAAATGAACAAGATTAGGCTTCTGATTGCTGACTAATTTGTGTGATGTCAAAACGGATGTCCAGGTAGTCTGAATATTAAAAATTGAGCTAAGGATAGAATTTTGATTCAGAGGATCGTTCTTTTCATTTAAGTGACTGATAACTCATAAAATGTAAAGGTTTTTTCTGATAATGCAATCTAGTGGTTCGCCTAATTCAAAAAGAAATTTGTCAGTTAATGTGTGAATTTTAGCACTTTTTCCCAGTGACAGGAGTTTCTCCATTAATCAGAGAGAGACATGATTTGCAGTTGAACCTCCTGGAGCAGTAAGACCTGAGGCAGAGTTACAGAAGAATCCCCTCAACCCTGAAAATTCAAAACTAAACTGAGACTTTGTCCTTTATTCATCAGATATCACAAGTTCTTGCAACAGGTCTTACATAACCTGCAGCAGATGCTGTAATACATAAACAAATAGTATTGGACTAAGAGAAAAAAGAGTCACTGTCTTAACTGTGAATGTCTTTGGTTTCATGAATTTGGGTTTATTCCTAAAGAAGAATAACCTTTTCAGTGGGGACTGGTAGGAAAGATTTACAGAGGCTCAGTGTTAAAGGATACATTTTCTGCCACATTTAGATTTTTACCCCATGGGCAGAAAAAAGTGAATGTTCAGATTACTGTGATTATTAAAATTCAAACTCAACTACATATTTGCAGAAGTAGCCTAAAAAATTACATCAAAAATAAAACATAAGTTTTATTAAGCCAAACCAAGCACAAATCAATTTCTTCTGGAAGAAATTCTGAGTAAATCTCTGGTTTGTGTGGAAGCTATTTTAATTAGTTTTAGTAATTACCTTCCTTTTCTCTCAGTCTACATGTCAGTGTATATCCAGAGAGTTAAATTTAATTTAAGATAAAAAAATAAAGTTCCACTAAATATCTCTTCCATCAAACCCAAGGAGCCAGTGAAGAGACTCACATTTCACACAGGATGTATCTGCAGAAGGAACTGTAAATGCCAGTGCACATTCCCATGGCTCAGTGTTTCTTCTCCTGTTAAATCTGTCCTGTTATGAAGTAGAAATGATTTTTCATCTTTGCTTCTCAATGCTCATCAGGGTCTCCAGAAGAGTTGTAGCAGCACTGCATGATGAGCTCAGTGCTCTCAGCCCAGCTGGTGGCATGGGGTGGCAGGGGACAGCCAGCGCAAAAAGCAGACGGTACTGGGCAAGTGACAATCCAGGCATCAGCAGGTCACCATGAACTTCACTTGTCCCTAAGAATCAACAGTAGTGTAGCTGATTATTTCTCAGAGTTGGAATCTGGGATTTTGTGGTCCACAGCCTGAAAGAGCTCCAGAGGCAGCAGTCTGTTATGCATCATTACCTTCCCTCTATTCTTTAATAAATGAGAAATCAAACACAGTGAATTATAGGATTGAGCAGCTGAAACTGTGTTCTGCCAACAAAGCTAAGACTCTCTGCGGACAGGGAAGGGGGCTTCATGTGTGCCTTTGGACACAATTCTGTCTTTGTCTGACCTCACCTGTTACCATTTTCTTGAGAGTGTTTCTCACCTATCATGTGCCTCAGTACTCCTGGTTGACAGCAGGAATAACTGCAGCTTCTGAAAAACTACTGGAGCAGTCCATGCTGGCATCTTTTTTGACTGCTGTCAGGCTTTGCAGCCTCCCTGCTTTTCCACATTTCTCTGCCCCACGTAAACTCCTGCCCTTGCAAGGAGTGAGCCCTTCTCCCGTGATAGGCTTCATGGCAGCAGAGGGCTTGATCCTTGCGTTTGAGTGAAGTGGCCTCCTGACCTCTGAAGAGACACTCACTTCCCAATGGAAACCAAACATCTCAAAGTTTTTGTGGTCTGTCCAAAAGGATTTTATATCCATCGGACTTCATTCCACTGAGAACATGTATTTGCCAACTGTGATACAGAAGATTGACTTCAAAAGAATTTTGGAAGGTTTTATAACTAATTGCAAAAAACTGGCTGAGTGTTCACCCTTGACCAGGACTTAAAAAATAATTAGGAAACTAACTTCCTAGATTTCATCTGATATTGCCCAAATACAGAAGCAGAAGGGTGAGCACATAGCCACAACAGCCCAACTGTTTGCAGAGCTGTGTTGGGACCTGGCTTGAAAGAGACAAGCTTGAGAGCTCCACAGGACACCCCTCCACCCAACGCACACAACGGTCTCAGCATCAACACAAGCACAAGGGCACAAACAGCTCAAAGAGGGCAGAAACACCTGAATCCAGCAGTGCTGACCGGGAAAAAGGCTGTGCAGCTGCAGCCACAAACACCTCAGCTAGACTGATCTCCAGGCTGAACTGGAAAGGGGAAAAGCTTGTGCAGGAACAGCAGGCAATGAGATGTCCCACCCCAACCCTCCTATGAGCATTTGTTTCAAAGAACAGCTGCTTTCTATAAAGCTGACTTGAAAATTGGTATCTTCCTGCTTCTGAGAGAATTCGCTCACTTTATCTTTTTACTGGCAAACCTACTGTTTTCTCTTTACATTCTTGCCAGCCCTGCAGAGCCACCTTAGCACTGAGGAGGTGAACCGGAGTCTATTTTGGCATAAAGCAGAAAGGACACAGCTTGATCTCAGATCCCAGGGTGGATTTTCAGTTCTGGCAGTCAAGAAAGTCAAGGTTTTGTTTGTAAATTAAAAGAGAGGTCAACAGGAAAGTCACTGGAGAAAAAAAAATAAAAAACCAATATGAAACCCTACCATGCCATTTATAGTCTCTTTATAGATGAGAGCATAGTTTGTGGAATGTAATTTGAGTCATAAATAATATTATTGTTTGTTTCAGCCAAAAAGCTGTACTCATTCAATTAAGAGAATGGATGTGTTTGTGTTGTGTTACTCATTTCTTCATTGTAAAATGTATCTGTAATGATAATCTATGGAAATTTTCTTGCAGTGGCAAGGAAAAGGATAATAAAAGAACTTTCACAGACTTTTTCCAGTAAGAAAAATACCTGAGGATTACTTGATCTCTTTGTTCCCTTAAATCAAAGAGCTGCAAACAAACAAACCAACCCTATTGCAAAAAAAAACCAAAAAAACCAAAAAAACAAACCACAACCACACAACAAAAGCCAAACAAATTTTAATGAAAAATAAATAAGGGAAGAAATGTGTATTGGCAGATTTCATTATGGAGTTCAGTGTTAAAAAGGAACCATTTATACAAACCTGGGAGAGAGGCTTAGTAATTTTTAGTCATTTTCTAAATCTGTTGAGCTCTCAGGATGTCCCATTCCCTTGGGTGGTGTGAGGAGCAGCAGTGAGCCACGTAATATTATATCAATCCTTAATGCTCACTTATTTCAAGCACCAGTGAGGAGGAATTACTATAGGATGTCAAACAGAAATGTTCACTGCAAAAGAGAAAGAATTTTTTTAAAATATTTCAATTGAAAACACTGTGCAGAAACACAGATACAGCAAGTAGTAAGTCACACTGTCCAGAAATCTGAGATGGCAATAGCAAAAGATTCATAGTACTTCTCTGAGCCATGTAATGCTGACATTTCATTTCTACAAAGCTGATGATTTTTCTTTCTATTAAAAAATTAAGAAATTCAGTTTTAGAAAAAACAAAACATTAAGCACTATAAAAAATAATTTTAACACCAGCTTGCCATATGTAGAATAGATTGTTTCCATCAGGAGTAAGGCAGGCAGGGAAAGAGTAAAGATGAAATAGATTCTTGTGATGGAAGGATAATGAGGGGAGGGGTGCTTATTTTTTTAATGAATGGGTTCACTCAGTGAATATCTACAACAACATGTATAGCAGGAAGTCATGAACTATTTCTACAGCTCTATAAGTGGCTGTTGTTCTGTACAGGGAAAAGGCAGGGTGTGGGAGACAGACAATGCTCTCCCTAGTGGATCCAGAGACCAAAGATTGGTCAAAGAAAGCTCTGGTCTGTCCTGGTGCCAACGGCCATTTTCAATAAATAGAAATAGTTATAAATAGAAACTCTGTTGAATGCAGGGTCTCAAAGGCGGCTGAACGTGATGCTGGCCACATCACACCCATGACTGTCACTAGTTTCAGAAAATGGTACCCATTTATCATGGTTGTTTGGAGAGCCATGTAGGCAGACATTTGACTCATTTTGATAGAGTTTGTGAAGAGTTTAGTGATCTGGATTGCAAGTGCAAGTATGGTTATATCCCTGTGATAGTTAATCACAAGGGTCTCAAGCTAATATAAGAAACTCCATGCCATGGTGACTAGGCTGTTTCTACCAGTTAAACTGAAGTAAGTGTGTAACTCATGAGAAGTAATCTAGAATGTTATTTTTTTTATAAGAAACATACTTTTGCCATATTATTATTGTCGTTTCAGTCATCTGAGGACCACAGCCAGCAACCCCTTGTTTTGGGAGCTTGTAAATTTGGCATGGGTGTATCTTGAATCAATCAAGCAGTCAAAAAGACAACCAAAACTAGCCCCCCCCCCCAAAAAAAACAACCTAGAAGGACTACAGATATAAAGAAGCCAAGGAACAGCTCAAATACCCTTTGACAATCTCTGCCAGCACAGAGTCACAATTAACAATTATCCCTAAGTCACAATTAACATTATCCCTAAGCTGAGCAAATGGACAGTCAAAACCGAGCACAGTGAGCTGCTTAAAGGAAGTTTTGAATGACAGCAAGGGTGGAAATTGTCACACAACTTCTCAGGCAGGTATTTAGTGGCAGGCTTTTACCCATGCTGACTGAACCACCCCTTCTCACCTGAGCAGCTGCATGTTTTGCACCAATAGATAGCCATGACAAGGGAATAAAAACCAGAGATTAAATATAGCTCCTTGCACAGCTTGTCTGGGAAGAGGCCACCAGTCCCGGTGGGACTATAAGTCGAACACCTCACCCAGGCCCTGGGGCACTCAGCCTCAGCTCCCACCAGGATCAAGGCACCATCCCAGGGAACACAAAGCCAGGGCAGGAGCTCCACCAAGCAGCACTTGGACCCCAGCTCATGGGAAAGGCGAGCCCTTGAACTCCATCATAACCAGGGTTACCTGGGACCAGGGCATGTCCCCAGTGCACAGAAACACCAGGGACCAACCATTCAGTCACTGTACATCATTCCTTACCCCAAGGATAAATAACCCTCTGTGAAAAATATAGCAAACCAAGGGGGAAGTGGAGTTGAAATACAAATAAGTTCCATATGAGGGGATGCAGTTTATCAGTGGATTTTTAAACAGATTTTTAGACATCCTCAATGAAAAAACTTGTAAGAATAAAAAACCATTTCTTAAAAAAACATTTGTAAGAATAAAACACCATTTCTTTCTGATAAAATGTAAGTATGCAGATTGACAGTGAGGTTTTCGGGCTTAATAAAATGCGTTGAGGTTTTCATTAAACCTCTGCCTCTGCTACAAGAAATATTCAAAATTTATTTAGGGTTCCTGCATTTCTGTACCACAGAGACAAAACCTTGAACAGTGATGGAAGAATGAATGGAGACGACTTTATGTGGCAGTCCAGAATACTTGTCTTCTTTATCAGTCATCTCAGGCAATGTGAGAAAATGGGTGTTGCCCCTCTACAAGTGAAATCTGGGAAGAGACAATAGGGTTGCTTAATATCAATAAAAAACCCAAAGCAATATGGTCACTTAGTTCTTGCAGGTGTAAATTCTGCCATGAATTGTTGGGTAAAGTATAGAAAGATACAGAAGCAAAAACTTTATTTCAGGAGGTATAGCAACCCACTGGATATCATCAGGATCTCACATTAGGCACTGCCTAAGTGGTTTGAAGGTGAAAGTGAAAACATTTAAGAAAAAATAAAAAAAACAAGCAGTAAGTTTGTAAATACAATGAAAGGTTTTTTATGCAAAACAAGAAAAGCCAATCCGAATAAAGATAAATTGAAGTGACACACATCAGTTGATAAAATTCAAGATGCAGAGGAATAATGAAAAGGAAACATTAAAGTGTCTAAAAGTGGGAAAAAAGACTGTTTAGAAGAAAACTTACTTCCAACTGTGTTTTCGCAAAATTCTGCTGAGTATCTTACACTGAACATTAGTATTATTGCAAGATCTTAGAACATCAGCAGGAGGTGGTTCAAAACAGACAGGTGATTTCCTGGATTCCTAGAGAGTGTAAGGATTCACAGCGATATTTACAAGGAGCTCAATAGTGTGTTTGTCACTGTTTTTGCTATAGTGAATTGGGGAATTATCTAAACTTATATTTTGAGCCAAAAGTCATAACACAATGAAAATACCATCCAGTAATACATTAATTTACAGAGCATCAATTGTTGCTGCTTTTTTGTTATACTGTATGGCAAAGTGTTTTTGAAACACAATTTGGAATTGATAGATGTTTACCTCATATTCATGTGTATTTCTTCAGAAGCATTTGCCGTATCTTAGAAGCAGCATATCTGCAATGTGATGCAGGGGTTGCTATGGTGAGTTCACTTCTCTTATTTAATCCTGTACCTGAGTAAATACACATTGTAACAACCTCTGTTAAATGTGCTATTAGTAAAGTTATGTCAGCATTTCTATGAAAAATACTTGTTTTCCTGTTATGACTTGACCAAAAAACATAGAAAGCTATTCCTAAACCAAATCCACAGAAGTCCTTTGTAATCTTCCAGTGTATTTTTAGCACAGCATCAATACCTTTCTGAAGTCTTCAGTCATAAAACTCAAATTAAAAAATCAATGTGTTTGTTAATATTCTTTAGTAGTTAGTAATTTTGACTACAGTTATGGTATTTCTCATTTAGAAAAATGTTCGGGAAAATTTGGGGGTCAGTTTTCATTTCACTGTTCCAGTCAGTCAGTACCAGTGGTCATTCAGTCAGGCATTAATTACAGCACTTGTTTTACAGCCCATCTGTACTGCCACAGTCACATAAAGACACTTCTGTATAAAGGAGAAGCAGGTCCTTGGTTCTTGTATTTAATGATTCAATTGAACTAAATGGCATCAGAAGTATAATCTGTAGACTCCAGTGCATTCTTTTTGAGCAATTATTTGAGTGACTTTCCAGCCTAACATTTATGAAATGAGTGCTTGGTTGGAAGTTATTGAATACTTTTATCTTTTTGGCACCTATTTACTGTCCTAATCATTTGCTTTGAAAAAGAGTGAGTAAGTTTCTGGGAATATTTTTCTCCATGACGCTACCCGGTGTATGTCAGGACAATTCTTGTATACATTTTTAGGTTTACCTGATTAAGTGTTTTCCTTTCACTGGCATTTTTAACAAACTTTTGTGGGAACTGTCTATATTTGACAAAATCTCTTAAAACAGATAATAATATCTTTGAAGCAAAACTGCTACAAAAATATTTCTAAATACATATGTGTTCACTCAAACTGTAGGTTTTAAGGACCTCAGTGGAAAAGTCAAAATTTACCATAAAAAAGCAAGTAAGTTTATCCAATTTGTCCATAAGGTCTGATTATTTTCCTGGGACTTGCATGTGTGCTTTCATGTTGACCTTGTGAAAACTGTACTTTTAAGTGAAACACTTTCTTCTGTGCTTCAGGTCAGCCAGTAAGAGTAGATGGTCATTTCTGAGTGGATAAACAGTGTGGCTGAACAAACACATCTTCCTCAAAAGTCAGGAAAAGCATGGTTGGATGGAGAAACTCAGATCATAAATGTACATCATTAGCTGGTAATGAGAAGGGAAGGTTATTTTTTGAGAATTTACTCCAATAGTCAGAAAGAGAGAGGGGGGATAGGATTTAGATGTCACCCTGGCATAAACCACAGAAGCCTGGTCTTTTACACAGCTTAAATTAGGGCCCTTCATGTTAAATGGAGTCATAGATATCATTGAAATAATGTTGATGGTGTTTTGGGGAGTGGCTCCAAGTTTTAAATGCTACGGTATTTGGATGTTGCTGCACAACTTGCTGCTCAGGTCCTGCATAGGATAGAACTCGAGCTCTACAAAATCAAATACTGCAGCACCAGAAGACGAGAAATGTCCTTTCAATCTTCTGTTGTAAGGCCCTCATTTCAAAGACAAGCCAATATCTGACATTGAAGTATTAGGGTCAAAAGCAGCAATATTAAAAATTTTAGAAAATACTGTTCAATAATATGAACAAAGGAATAGCAGAACATAGTGAATTTTACTTTTCTTGTGGTATATGCCTGTGAGTAGAACATAACTAAGGTACCAGCCTACCCACATTTCAAAAGAATTATCACTAAGAAGACTAGTAACCTTTTTTTCTTTTATTGGGATTATGTATTCATATTTTCCATACCAATTATCTTCAGTTGTATTAATGTACAAAGAAATCCTTCTAAGACAATTAGTCAGCATGTTGTTTCTTTCTCTTTCCTTCACTTATGCATAAAAGAACTGGAGCAAAGCAGGACTGGAATGAATGAAATAAGTTCTACATTTAAGGATCTTTATTGGAAAATTTTCACACCTCAGAGGTGAACACTCATATAATATCAGCAGGGTAAAGCCTGGTAGGTCTGTCCATCTTATGTATGATAAGACTCAGATGAGTTTTTCAAATAAACAGATCCCAGAAAACAGAAAAGAGCATTGGAACTCTCTGGAGCAAACCAAGAGAAAAGGGCATGGTTCACCAGAGCGACATGGTAAGAGCCACCCTCTCCACCCTCCCACCATCCCTTAGGCAGTCAGTATGTACATGTTGAAACCTCTGGCTTCCTTATGGCCATTACCTTTGGAATACATTCAAAGTATAACCTTGAGATGACAAAAGTATAGAATGGAATACATGGAAGAGATTTTAAAAAATCTTGGTTCGTGGTTAAAAATTTACACCAGCATGATAGCATTTGTTGTACGTATCACTTTTCTGAGTCACAATAAATTGTTTTCAAGTTGTCAATACATATTCATTGCTTTTGCTTAGTGGTAAGTCCAGAACTTCTTAGTGACAGTCATTAGGGGCTAAAATTTCTTGATGTTACCTTCTTTATTCTTACGACAGAAAATTTCAGGTAAAGTTAGAAACACAGATTCCAGGCCTTGGAAGTTGTGGAACAGACACCCTTGGTGCATAATTTGACATGATTTTCATCTACTACTGTGAACTGTTAGCACCAGAAAGCAAAAAAATCAAAAACCACAATATGACGATTTTTATCATTATCCACATGTGTAAAGTACAGAGAAGAGAAATATTCATCATCTTGTCAATATTTTGAATTTCACTTTCCAATCATGGAAAACACAACCTTGTGTAAAACAAGAGATGCTAAATCATATCATGCTCAAGAGTTCAGAGTTTGAAGGAAGAAATAAAAAATATGAGTTATGTAATTAAGAAACGTATAGAGAATGTTTAAGAATATTGCACTAAGTTCAGCTATCCAATTAAAAGATGATTGATTATTAAGCATATTAGCCAATCAAAAAATTCTACAAACACTAACTGATTTTCATAAAATCATTGTGAAATATGTAGAAAATTATTGTCACACATTTCTTCTCATCAGAACCGAAAATGAGGTCTTAAAATATCTCTCATATCACTAACTCTGATGGGTCTTGAAAATAGTAGCAGCAATAGTCAAGATTAACATCTGGTCTTGATGATTCAGTTTGGATTTCATAGCCACCATGGACAGTTTCTATATACACTATTAAACCACCATTTTGCTTCAAGGCAAAGTTTTCTTTGAAGTAAATAGAAAATTTCAAAACATTGCAACAAAAGGTATAACATCTTGTTTTCCCAGATATTTAAAAATTATCTTCATTTACAAAGCACCTGTCATTCCTAATACAGCTCATTTTCTCTTTTTTGTCTTTAATTTATCCAGAAATTGGATCAGAAATTATTGTTAAAGTCATTGCAGGGGATCAAAAAAGGTGGGGTAAGTTAGCCAGAAGCAGAAAATTCCACTAGGAAACGAAAGACTGATATCTAAGGAATAAACCCATGTTCCTCAAGCTCACCACAAGTCTTGTTAGAAAGCATGGTTTTATCCTTCTTCTTTTAGAGCAGATTAGTGGGTAATGTTCTGATTATTGAAAATGAGAGAAGCTAAATTGATAGATGCTGCAGGAATATGATTTTTTAGTATATTTCCTTTTTAAAGTGAAAATATTAGGGGATGACAAGGCTACTCAGACCAACCTTTGCCAGTCAAAAGACTTTTGTCTGAAAAAATATCTCAGGATTCAGCCCATGTTTCTACCTTATGATTTATGCCTACAAACTCCAAAGCAAGTGAAAACACAGAGCAAATAGAAGGGTAAGTGGCTGATGAACATTTTTAGTTTTGTTTGAAACAGGTGTCACAAGACTTCACACACCTTAAAAGCATGACTCATCTTGCATCTTTTTGTTTCTATTTTAGTATGGAAAATAGCATTCCTACTCTGAGAAAGTTTATTTTTGTGTCACTTAGTGTACCCTCTGATCAGATCTTTCTCCATGCCAGAGTGAAGTTCATCACATGCATAAATGCTGCCACAGGAGTAGAAGGGACATTGAGTCAAGTCCTTTCTGACAGTTTACACCATTGGCCAGTGGTGGAGGATGAGTGACACCCTCTCAGCCATGGCCATTCCTGATTCCTTTGGTTTTGGAGATAGAATGGTTGCAGAAACAGTTCTAGGAGAGAAGGAGCACTTTAGAAATTTCTTCTGCCAATTAAAGTTCTTCACTGGGTGAGGGGATTCTTATCCAGAAACTGGCAGAGCAAAGGCTAAAACAGAATCCAGGAAGAAAGTGTAAAGTGTGACTGGCTCAGAAGGCACAAATTTTCCCAAGTCAAAGCATGAAACTTCGCACAGAACTGGGGCATTTGAAAAATCTGTTATCACTGTTCCTATATAGGATGCTGCATGAAACTTACTGATAGCTAGTCCAGCTGCACACATCACAAAACCCATGTTAAAAATCTCAGTCGTTTACAGCTTAACATAAATCAGAACCATACTGAAAAACATTGTATAGCTTGGAGTTACAGTCTCAATACAAGAAATACTTGTTTCCTCTTGCCAAAGTGGTGAAGCTAGAGTAGCATATCTTTAACATCAAGCCAAATATGGACAAGAAGGAGCTACATACAAACACTTCTAGAAATAGAAGTATATTCATTTTCAAATAGAAATATCACTAAGCAGTACACACAGACATTAAATCTGTACAGGAAATGGACATTTCCCACCTTCATAATTACATGGGACTATAGAAAGTAAATTTCTCACTTACCACATAGCACTACTTGCAATAGCAAAACAAACTTTATCTTCTGAGTCTCCTTATTTTGCTGGAATGGAAGTGGAGAAAAATCTAGCTCAGTTCATCAGCATGTTTAAATAGTGTCTTTGAGAAAGGATTCAGAAGCAAATATGTACCGTTACACTGCGCAGCTGTTCTTGTGGATTTCCAGTTAAACAAACATCTATTGCAAGGTATGTCTCGTAAAGAGGTTGTTTTCTCTAGGCTTTTCCTAGGGTCATGGTCATCACCTGGGAATTGTGGTTCTCAGATTTATGAAATTACTAGTTGATATTTGTATAGTAAATAGTAATAAATTTACTATATGTATAGTAAATAGTAATAAATTTACTACTGTAAATAGTATAATGAACAATAGTGGTGTATGAATATGCAGCACATACAAGCAGAACATTAATTTCCTGTGAGAATTGTTGTTTTCCAGATTTTACTTCAAACTCTACTAAACAGACTCAAGCAGAGTAAGCAACAAAACTTATACTATGCTAAACTATTTTTAACATTTGAGGGGAAAAAAAAGAAATGGAAACTAATGGTAACAAAATCAATATGTAATACAGCTGTTTTAGCAATATCTGTATATTTAATTTTTGATTGTTTTCAACAGGCAAGAGCAGAGTAAAGAATGACGAGTCTTTTCAGGAATGGTGCCTGCTCATTGCACTGGGCCCACAATCTTCCTTGCCATGTTCACTCAATCTGTTGATCCAGGAAAAAGATTTACTAATAGAATTTGACTAAAAGAAATATTAATTGTAATATTAATTACAAGAAGTCAAGAGCCACCTTTAGTACTTTGGGGGTTTAAACAAAAAAAAAAAGCTAATATACTAGCAGATTTTTCTCATCAAGTACCATTTTAACCAGCATGGTAAATACATTTGTTTTCAACTTCAGAAAGACAAAACTCCCCAATTCGGAGATTTTTTTCTGAGTGCTTCTACAACTGTACAGAATTACAAGGTCTCAGCTACTGCCAAGCCTCTGTACTCACTTCTGAGTTAGTGCTCAAAGTGGAGCGAAGTGTCTGGCTTCTCTTCTCTGATTTTTAGCAGCTGTGTTTGAATTGAACGTCTGATTGACAATTATCTCACTTTGACAGAAGCTTGATTACTTGGGCTATGAAAAGATTCTTTATGCTGTTTTGTAATAAACAGTTATTTTTTATCACAGTTTTTTTAGCATTAACTCATACTTGGTCTTGAACAGCCACAACTTCTATTTCTTTAATTAAATCTAAAATATTAGGTGCCTATGCCTTAGTGTCTTGGATTTCTTGGATTTTCTTTTTTTGATGAAGTTTTAGCACAGGTAAAATACAAAATCTAATTTTCTCCAAGAGTTCTAGTGAGCAAGGACTTCGATAAATTCTGTTAATTTAGGATTAAAGACAGAACTAAAAGCCCAAAGTAAAGGCCCTTTGATAGCAGTGGGGGATGAGTAATGGAAAATGTTCTTGCTGTGGACTAATCAGAATGTAATTGCTAAAGGAACCAATCTTTCATTAATTGCAAAGGCAGTAAACTCGATCAGTCATAATGTCAAAATATTGCAGTTCAGTTGAAGATTTTATTGAACTAATTGATTTAATTGTTTTAAGTAATGCCATTATAAGAGTTATTATTAAAAAACATTATTCTCAATATAATTTTCTGAAACATAAAAACTTTTTATGAGGCAAGGGATTTTCATTTCAAAAAAAAAGATGAGACAATGGTTTTGGTTTAAAAGAGCATCTTGACTAGGCTATGTTTTATTAGAAACTGCCAGTACTTGATTTTGGATGTCATCACGGATAGTGTGAAGCACTTTGTAAGTAAGGGGTTCTCTAGGTACATTTAGCCTAGCTTAAACAGGTCTGAGGGCATTTTCTGAGTCAGAAAATTTGTTTCATCTAGTCTGCCTAATCCAGATATAATGGACCAGGGACGTTTGCCTTGTGCTTTTGCACACCCTCCTTTCACTCCTGCTTAGCCATGAGGGGACATTGTACAAGTGCTGTAATTCTCTTGCTAGTTCCAGAATTCATTTGAACTGTGATCACCAGTCCTGGCTTACCTTCCAGTCCTCTGCCTGGTTATTGCCATCTGCGTCTCTCTCTCCCATCTGGAGAACGGGACAACACTCTGGGTTAAAACTAACCTCTTTTTATTTTCCCCTCCCATATGTATATATGACTATTTGCAGTCACTGGGGAAGCATAGAGAGTGAAAACACTGATTGAGTCAGTGGGAAGTTGGTACTGCCTCTTTTAGCATCAGCATTTGCTTATATTGACTTAAGGGAGTTGTGGGACTACAGAATTAGCATTACTCCTATGAGGCTCAAACCCAGCTGGGATCTCTGAAGCAAGAAACAGGAACCCAGATACATCAGCCATTGGTTCTCTTCTTCACCCAACAGTGTTTGGGCTGAATGAAAAATTCATCTCATTGACACCAGCTCTGATGCAGTATCTCTTAAATTCAAACCCAGTGGGAGAGTGCAGCATGTAACCCTATACAAACTGCAAGTGCAGTACCCTGGCTGTAGCTGTGTAATCTTTCTGTGTCTGTGACAGTGACAATAAATATTGACATCACTGCAAACCAAGCAAAGTGTTTGGGAGGTTTTCATGCAACCATGAACCTTTTGCTTGTTTCAAGCAATAGCCCTCTGGTTATTGAGTCACAGACAAACCTGATGACGTAAGTTTTTGAGGGGGAGGTAATGTAACTTACTAGATCCAACAGCAGAAATCAGGAGGAAATAGTCACATTTCTAGATGTCCAAAAGTAGAACTAGTTAGTCTTTCAGAAGTGGTACAAAATCAAGGAGGTCGCAACAGTGACTGAGTTTTCATAAGATGACTTTCTTTGACTGATATTTGTGTTCAGAATGTCACTTGACAGACTTCCTGCCACGAAGTTGTGGAGTCAGTGTAGCTCAGGGGTTCAAAAGGCTTTGGCCAAAATGCCTTAAAAGCCTCTTGGTCAAAGTTATGCAGAAAATCACTGCAGCTGCAACATGAAAATAGGGTTGTCATTACTGTTGCTTTATCGCTGTTATTTTTAGCTATTACATATATGTCTCCTGTGGCTTTTCCTCTCAATCAATCAGTATTACACCATAACAACATCCAGGCAAGTACAAGAGTACATGACTCTTTCTAATTCACTTTTTTTGAGGCATGAATAGAGCTTAAAACTCGGTAAATCTTAGGATTGGAAGCCATGAAGGCACTTCCCCACGAAAGGCCTCTCAGGATTAGGTGTGGTACTGAGAGAGAGAGGACACTGCTGGGTCAGATGCAGGCTGCCACCACATGAGGCTGCTAAACTCGGTGGATCAGTGGCTTGATCAGAGAGAGTAAAGCCTTGCAGAATTTTCACAATTTGGTCAGTGCAAAAGTATGTTTTGCACAAGGTAGCAGGAGGGATATAAAACATGACAGTGTAATAAACATGTTTCAGCTAGTATAATAAACAGAATTTGGAGCCTTCAGAGCTGAGCCAGAATTCTCTTTCAAAAGAGGAAAAGTGCCTAGCCAGGCATTGTCTCATATGACAAATGATAATAATGAGCAATAACAATAACATGAATCATAGTTATAAGTCATCTGGTGATTTAATTTTTTTTTACAAACTATAAAGCATTATAGAAAGTCACTACCATCGGGTATAACTTAAGAAATATATGGAGCTGATAGAGACAAAGCTTTTCTAGCTATGAAGTTTCAAAAGAAAAAAATTGTAGGAACAAGAATGTGTCAGATAGAGTATGTTCTTAATCTTTTTTGTATTGCCTTTTGTTTCATGTGGCTTTTTTACATCATTAAATAGCTGATAAATGGCAGATAGTTTTCCTGAGGACTTTGCATGCTCCTCTGCTGCTTAGCCTTGAATGTCCTTATCCCTGTGAAGTCCAAATGAAACAGAGATGTACCACATTCCCAGTTTTGCAGTCTGAGGGCTGTGGAGCAGAGAGTGGATTAAATTCACCAAGGACATTGCAACACCTGATTCTGAGCTGTTGTGACTTTATGTGAAAGGTATGTTTTGGACAGACATGCACTGGCACTGCCCACGCTCGAAGTCGGTCCAGCCCATGGAACCTTAGTGCAACAGAGGAGAACTGAAGCTTTCTTAGGCTGTCACATCCCACACCAGTAGGTGTATGCTTGCTGTCTTTTGAACAGATTGGGCAGACTGAATGGTGAACAAACTTTGACTTTACAGAGCCTCAGTTGCCCAGGTGCTGAGCTGCTTAGCCCTGCCCAGGCAGCGGCCATGCCAGACAAGACACTGCCCCCCCGGGGAAAATGTGAGTGCCTAGCACACTGGCATGTGAGCACTGGCTGCCACTCTGGTGCCTAAGCTCTCAGTGAATGTTGCCTTAGAGGTGTGTTCAATGAGGAGGAAAAGTCTGCAGCAGAACCAAGAATTAAGTTTTTTTTTCCTGGACAAACGGCAGGACCCTGGGGAGTACTCTGGAACTACAGCATATCGCTCCCACTGCCAGAAGAGTGTAATGGGCTCAGACTCTGCTGGGCCAGGAATGCATTGGCTTCACCTCTCTCTCATTGATTTTAATAAATGGGAAATTGTTGTAAGGTGACAACACCCGTATGCCTCCGAAGGCGTGATTTTACCCTTGTGTGAAGACAAACCTTTTTAAGAATTATATCTCATTGTGACTGCTTCTAAGGAGCTGACTCTGTTTTCAGAGTCTGAGAAATGTTGTTAAGTGGTGCAAAGAATTATATATACTGTTCAGACAGCACAAATAGCAATACTGGTCTCCCACAAAGTCTGCTAACGAAAGAGGAATCTGATTGTTCCCTCAGGCTGGTTTTAAATGCATCTAGTTTACATTAACATCTTGCTACGTTCTGTTTATAAGAACCATGGTATTACTGGTGAAACTTAGTTATCGTAGCTTTCTTTACATGTTTTATAAAACTTGTGCCTCTCTGCTTCCAAGGAGAACCTGTCTCTCTCTTCTCACATTCCCATTAGGTTGCTGTAGACAGCAGTAATATCCCTACTTATCCTTTTTTCTGCAGGCTAACTCCTTCAACCTTACCTTGTATGCCTTGCACTCCACCATCTTGTTGTACTCCTTCTTTGGGGAACAAAACTCAAAATTGCCCGATGGAGGGGAATAATCTCTTCCACACCCTTGACCTGCTGGCTGTAATCCAGATGGCTTCATGAGAAGTCTTCCAGGCCTTTACTCTGTATCCATGGGGTTAGGAGTCATGATGGCCATACCTTCCATCCCAGCACATCAGGCTGGCACATACAGAGGCATTTGAGAACTGTACACTAGTAAGTAAATATAGGCTTCTCTAGCTCACTAAACATGAACAAAAATGAATGTATATGTTCCATGTGTCCCCTATTAAATAATGAACAGTGAGTTCTTCCCAGTCAGTGTGACTGGGAGTGTGTTTATCTCACAGTAGACAACTGCAGATACAAGCTATAGTGGACACGTCTGGTCATGCAATGGGACAGGCACTGGGCCCCAGTGAAGAAGGATCCATAAGCAGGCTAGCCTAGCATGTAATCCTGCTGGAAACCTTTCCTTACTCACAGCTGAAGGGCCTCAATGAGAGGTGGTGGCTGAGGTGGAAGGCACCCAGTTGAAACGTTCTGGCAGGCTGGATCTGAGTTGGGCCAGTTCTGATGAATTGTGCAGGATTTAGCAAGTCATTGCAGCTGCTGCAAAAATTGGCCTCTTAAAATAAGGGTGGAGCTCAAAATATTAAACTAAGTTTAACTCCTTTTCTTTCTGCACCCGCATGTTCTACAGATCTTAAAAGAAGCACAGGTTCCAAACTCATGTCTAACACGATGTTCCTAGAGCTCCTGAGTCTCAGCAGCTCTCACTGACCAAGTCACAGGTGTCAAACGAGTGGTGCATTTGAGAGCCTGAATCCCTTGCTCGCATTTGGGCAGAACATGGCAGCAGCTGTGAGAAACCCCAGGCACTCTGTAGCCAGCTGAAAATGCATTCTTCTACCCTTAGGAAAAGGCAGCATGAAAAGACTGGATAAATTGCAACAAGACTTCTCATATATATCAATAGAGAAAGGGATATAATAGCTCAATATTACTCAGCTATTGTATTTAAAAACACGTAAAATTATAATTTTATACCCTGTAATATGCAGCAGCACCAATCTACTACTTAGTGAAGTCATCATTTTTTTGCCACGCAGCTTCATTTGCTCAGCTTCATTCCTTGTAGAGCATAGACAATATGCTCTTTCTAGCACACATGCTCATTTTTGGAGCAAACAATACACACAGGCTTGTGGTGAAAATATTCAGGTAGCCCCTGCCTTTGCTCAGGCAATGCTTGATGCCAGGAATAATTGCCCTGACAGTGCAAGATATTCCCAGATGTATTCTGAAAATAATGGAGGGCAGAAATGGCACCACTGAAGTTATTTTTTTCTAGGTGAAAATGTAGAACAACAGAAGGCATGGGGTAAAAATCTAGATGTTTTTCCTCTGTTTCTGACATCATTAAAATAGAAAGAAGACAAAAAAAATTGTGTGGCAAGTTATTCATTGAAATAGTATGAGTAATACCTTATATTCTTCCCAAAGCCTAGACTCATACTGCAAGCCTGTAAGCAGGAGTCTAAAGTGCATTAAAGAAGCTAGCTAGTGACCATAAGCCCCTTCTAGGGGGTTTGAATAATTTTCAGAGACATTCCTCTCTCCCTCTACTGAGATTATACAGACACTGAGGTAAATTGCTTCCATTCTTAGTCATTGCAGTGAATTGCCTTTGGTTAGGTGTTATGAACCTCCAGCTTTCCTTTTTATTTAAAAATATTGGGCAGCAACAAATACAATCTGCAATGGCAGGAATCATTTCAGCAGGGAAAGGTAGTAATGTCACAAAGCAAAAATCCTGTGCTGTCTGTAGTCATACTTAATATTATAAGCACACTAAGTCAGAAAGTACAGTACAAAAGTAGTTAATATATAGTAAATTATAGTCACGACTCTGAGATTTGTATGTGTTATTAGGAATCCTATTTCATAAAATTGATCACATGAGCTTTGTTTAATATTCTTCTTTAGCTCTTCCTCTTAGTTCACTGTAGCCAATTGAAAATGCAGCTTTTCATACTTGCCCTGTGAAGATCATTATTGCCAGAGAGACTGAAATAAACTCAGGGATAAGAAGAAATTCTGTTTATGGAAAGGAAACATAGGATGTGGCAACCTTTTAAAGAACATGCCAGTTATTCTGCTACACATAACTTAATAAATTTACTAACTATCCTCAGTTTTGTTTTGCAAAATTTGTGAATATAAATATTTTTAAAGAGCATTTTGAGTTCTTTTGTGGGTAGTTATGTATTTACAATGTATGCACAGAGACAAAAAGACTACTTAAGCCAAAAGCTTCCCACTTTCTTTAGCAAATCTCTTCAAGAAGTCAATGAATTATTGAATTCCTCAGTAAGTCCTTTTTATAACTTGTTTCTGGCACATGGAGTGTTGTTTGCCTAACGTCTGGCCATGTCTCACCTAATTGCATTCCTGCCATCAGTATTTTTGAGAGCACCTTTAATGTCTTTGTGTCCGTGTCTGTGGCACTAAGCAGTTCCACAGACTCATCAAAACACTGACTGTAAGGGACTTGTGGGGAGCAGCTGCTCCAGCCTCCTCCACAAGGAGCAGCTGACACCAGGTCACCTCAGACACTCCTTTTCCTTGTCAAGCCTCAAAACCTTCAAGGACAGTGGCCCTGCAGCCTCTGCTCCCTCACCAACCTGTTCCAAATTTGCACCACCATTCTCCTCATTGTCCAATCTGAACCTCCCACATTCTGGTGGCTTCTGCCCCATGTTTGGGCTTCCTGGCCCAACTGAGAAGAGTCTGCCTCTGTGATCTTTGTAACTACCCTTCAAGTAGCTGTAGCCTGCTCTCATGCCTCCCTTTATCTTCCCCAGCTTAAACGAACATCCCTTTCCCAAACTTTCCTATTTTGAAAAATTCAAATATTTCTTTCCAGCTGAAATCTTGCAGCAGCTTGAATTTGCAGGAGGTATCACTGTCCCTCTTGGCCTTACACTTTAAAAAACTGAGAAAAAAAACCCTAAACTTTAATGGGTACTTCTAAGGGTAAAACATAGCAAGAGTCAAATAATACCAAAAAGATCCCTGCAAAAAGCTTCCTAACCCTTTTAAGGTGGGGTTTGGACCTCTGTATACATGGGCATGTAGGGTCAGGTGCTTTGAATGCAGCTGGTTTATTATCACCAGGATTACATTTACTTGTAGTGTACTGGTGTAGAGCAGACAGGCACAACAAAATCGCAAAATACACTTTGGTTTGCCCTGCACACTGCCTCAGTGCCAATGACAACGAATACAGAGTGAAAACTAAACACAGAACTACAACAAAATCTCCTTCAACTTCAGAAGATAGTATTTGAGGAAGAAGCAAACAGACAGATAAAGGCTCTTGTGTCAAGAAGAAAGTAGCATGAGTCAGAGAGGAGCAACTACTACAAAACAGGAAAATGTTAATGAAACATTTAACACGACCTCAAGCTCCATAAAAACAAGGCCAAAATACAGGAAAAATAAGTGCTTATTATTTTGATAAAAACATCCCCAGCAATCTTATTTCATGCTGTAAAGCGTTTTTGTCAACCTAGGCTCCAGACACAGCAATGTAAGCAGCCACAAGGGCAGCACCACAGCCCTGACCTGTGTTGCCTAAGCCCAGATCCTGGAGACTGACCACAAGCTGCAGGGGGGGCAAAAGCTGAGGCAGAGGCAGGCAGCAGAACATGCTGGACATCCCTCAGCAGTGATCCCCATGTTTGGGGGATCTCAAGTACCAAGCTCTAGGTCAGCACCTCCAGTTTACGCAACCAGACCAGTCTGGATTACTGTTTGGCTCAAACAAGGACTCTAAGCAATGGCCTGGGAGGTTTTGCACCCTAAAGAGCATTATAGTGTTCAGGAAATGGAACCTGTTGTGTGGCCAATGTGTGCCTTGGGAGCAAAGGATCACTGAGCCTTTTTTAATGGCACTGCCACCACTGCCAGTTCTAGGTTCTGCCAAAAACCTCTGCTCTGGAAACACCCTTCTAACTCTAGAAGACTCTGGAAATACACACTTACACCTACAGGAGATTGTTCCTGCTTCCTCTGTTCAGGAAATAGGGCCTCAGTCCTCAGGTCCTGGAAATTTCTCCCGTCAACAATGGCAGGTATTACTGCAGCAGTTTTCTCTATGAGACATAAGGTAGCCAAAAGGCACCAGAAGAGAAAAATATAATGTCTACCAAATACCATCATTTTAACTCCAGTTAATCTGGCTTCCTCAGAGAAAGGGTAAACAGGGGTCTGGGCTGGGCAAACACTGCCTGGTGAACTTCAGGGTACTCCATAGGCACTGAGGTGACTAATGGAGCTTGTAGTGTGATCCCACAAATTAACAAAGAAGACCTTTATTTAGTAGCTTTTGGTGGAAAAGTAACCAAGAATACAATTAGCCCTTATTTTGAATGTAAGTGGAGCTACTCTGGCTGCATGACTCTGTGGCAGAGACATGTCACACATGTTAGTGTGTGACAAAGCTAGTTCCAGTTATAAGATGCAAGGGTGGATATCACAATGTTATGCTTCCTTTTGTTCACTGTTTCCAACATTCTAATCAAGAATTTAATCCTGTTCTTTGTCATAAAACAAAAAGAAAATGTTTTGGTTTTTTTTTTTCCTTTGAACTCTTGCATGACCTCAAGCAATACCAGCAAGTAGAAAGTTTTCTTTACAAATAGTGAAATCAAACACAGCCAAGCTGAAGACACAACAGAAAGGGTCTTGAGTTAGCATATGCCTCCCTTCAGTGTGAAGATTGGACACTGACATTTGTGCTCTGCTGAAATAAGACTTTTCTGATGAAAATTAAGCAGTGGTTGTTATTTCTGTGGCGCTGTGTTTTTCAAGTTTCTTTAATAGTTCTTTATGAAAATTAGATGTTTAATGTTAGTTAGTTTAGAATGGTTTGTTCCTTTGTACCCCCGGTTTTTTCCCTCAGAGTGGTTTCTCCCTATCTTGTTTACCCCAAAGTTTCCCGCCACTGGCATGTCTGCCAGTGTGTCAATCTCCCTGCTCCTCCCAAGTTCTCCCTACATGGTCCTGTCAATTTTAAATTGTGCTGCCTCTACCCCTGTCCATCACCTCTGTCCTACCCAGTTCTTTCGAGAACCTTCCCTGTCAGTCATCCAAATCCCAGCAGTTGATTTGTCCCTTATGCTTTCCCCCTCCTTTGTATCTCTCCCATTTGTCCATTGCTGTCCCTCATCCTTTCCCTGAAGGTCCCCCATTGGTTGTACCGTAGTCCAACCCCGAGTTACTGTAACCCCTATAACCCCCTTCCCGAGGGCCGCGTGCGGCTATTTGCGTCTGTCGCCTCCCGAGAGTAAAAGCGTCTGAGACTCAAGCAGGTCTTCTCCTTCTTTTACTCTGGATTCTCGGCGCAATTAACATCTAGTGCTTCTCCGAGAGTGGCATTGCTGCCTGAAGCAGGGAGCCCCGCTCTACCGCCACCCACATCGGCAGGCAAGGTAGGATGGGGGGCGGACACGCTCGATGCTCGGGCCAGGGCCGGGGCACGCCGGGCTCAAGCCTTCTGGCTCTGAGGAGAGCACGCCCGACCGTGTCACTTTTCTAGTTAGGGATAGGCAGAAAGAGCTGGCAGAGTCTAAAAAACTTGTGTTGAGAAACTGTGTTAGCTGGCTTTTCCCTGCAGAAAAAATTTCCCTTCAGGCACGTGAATGGTTTCTGCCAGCTCCAGCTGCCTGCGCACCTTGCCTGGCACCTTCGAGGCATAAGGTGCTGGCACAGGGGCGCTGCTGAGCACCATCAACCCCGACGACTCCATTCCCCCATGCACTGAGGAAAGATCCACCGAACTACCATGAGGTAGCTACAGAGAGAATTGTGCCACACTGCTTAGACTCAGTGGGAATCAGAGATAGACATGGATGTCACTTTCCAGTCGAGTGACCAGTGGTCGGGCAGATGGAAAGCCTGGCTAAGGAGCCCGACAAGCCACTGGTCCTCAGCGACGGTGCATGGGTTAGCTTTCTGTGAGAGTTTTCCCCACTAGGGAGCCGAGGTAAAAGGATGAAGGAGAGACCACTCACTTGCTTATTCCAAAGAGGGTTTTATTCCTCCAGGAGGGCAGCAAAGAAAACCGCCCGGAGCAACGCCAGAGAAGACACTTCAAAGATTACTGTATCAGGGGGCTGGCACTGTATCAGGGTCCAATAGGGGAGGGATGAGGGACGACAGGGAGCAAATGGGGATGGTACAGAGAAGGGGAAAACACTGGGGGACAAATCCACATCAGGGAAGAGGGTAACTGACAGGGAAACTTCTAGAAGGAACAGGGCTGGACAAAGGTAATTGACAGGAGTTTGGGCAGTGCTGTCAGGGATTGACGTGGACATTTTTAGAAACTTTGAGGGAGGAGAGGAAAGACTGACAGATAGGTGGCGGGAAAACTGGGATAAAAACAACTTGGGCAAAGCCACTGTGAGGGGAAAGGATGGGGGTACACTGGGAGAAACCATCATAAACCTAACTAATATAAATTAACTAACTGACCCCAAACAAACTTGAAAGGAAATTACCTCTAGTCTTATTATTTATTTAATCAGGTTCAAAAAAATGCATCAGAAGTAATTTTCACAGCTGTTGCTGATTTGTTAGTACATCTATTCCCAAATCTCCCTGCTGTTTTCTTTATGTTTTGCAGTATTGTTTTCCTTTGTTTAAAGAGATGTTTTTCTCTACCCTATTGTTACATGAAACAGCCACATGAGCAACAAGGAGGCTATCCATGCCCACAGCCCTGTCAAGTGTGCAGAGCAAACAGGCTCAAGCAGAGAACAGCTGATTGCCCCAGATACACCAGCAGCTCTGCTCCCTTACCCTAACAATGGCACAGGACAACTTGGTGCCAAATTTCTGCTGAGAACTGTCTTAATACATTAAGGACACCTATTCTTGGTCATATGCCCTGGAGGGAAAGCCTGTTTATCTCATTAGATCAACTGATGAAATGGAGAACACAGGGAGCTTTCAGACTCAAAGTCCATTCAACCAATCTAGCCCCAAAAATTTGTTCATTTTTCTAGCTATGTTTAAATCAAGATAGGACCTCTGACTCCAAACCTTGCACCTCTTAATCTTTGGATTCCACTACTTTTGGCATCATATGGCGTTACTGGCCTTACAATCAGTTGTCTTTTCATGGGAATGCAGAACTGATGGAGACAGAGAGCTTATTTTTGTTAAACCATTTGTCTGAGTCTATATTGGAACTCAGATTTCTTTTGAGGGGGGGAACTCCAAAACCGGCACAGAATAGCTGTTGCCAGCAGCAAGGAAACAGAAGACCTGGTCACAGTGGAGCAGGGCTGGGTTCCCACAGGTTGTCACCTAGCCTGAGCTAAAGCAGCCTGAGTGCTCCACAGGAAACTCTCAGAATTAAAAATTGCATCCCCTCACTTGCCCTCCTGCCTTCACAGTCAGGCCAGTCTGAGGGCTTTAATCACAAAGCCTGCATGGGTGGGAGGGCTGGAGTTGTGGGTTTTAATTATGGTCATTATGTAATTGGATAAAATTCTACAGTAAATTCTGCAATATTACAGGCACATCACAGATAATTAAATACTTCTCCACAGGCCTATATTGCCATTAAATTAATAACATTTGTCACTGGACATATATCTCCTCAGTTGAAATTACGTTAAATATTTCAACTGGGAAACTAAGGTCAAACAGCCCTTTTGAAAGCACACACTTCAGACCAAGTCCAGACAGGCAGTGCAAGATGTAGCTCTGTTGTCACAGAGATAAGAGCAGTGTGGGAGCAAATAGGTATTTCTCCCATAACTTATTTTTCAGGCTCTCTATTATTGTGCTACTGTAAGATTAATGCATACACATTATTTAGAAATCCAGACTGTCAAATGAAAGCGTGATCAAGCTTGGGTGGCGCGTTCTGAGGATAAGCATTTTGAAATAGGGCTAAGCTCAGAGAGCAAATAGCTCCGGTAACTGAGATGTTTGCCCTCAGTGTGCTCCAATAAACTGATTTACCTTTCTTCTTTTTTCCCCTTTTTTTTAAAAAGCTGACGCAAGTTTGTCAAAGGGAGTTGTTGGGTGTAGCAGCTGTTGATTGGTTCATCCCATACACTCCCATTTGTCTTTAAATCACTGTTCAGCTGCTCTAGGTTGCATATGAGTAAACTTTTTTTTACAGGTGCAATTCCTAAAAGATATAACCAGTCTAGCAAGTGAGGAAAGGAACCTGCTCAACTCAGAGGTAAGCTTTTTTTCTTTATAAAATTTTATCACTGTGTTTTAGTCTTCTCTTTTGTACAGGAAAGCAAAACCTAAGCAACCATAGAACAGCAAAAGCATTCAAAATTTCCCAGTCAATTAAGAAATGAATGATTGCTTTCCTTTGCAGCCCTTGGCTATCTTCTGAGAATTTTTTCCAGGCTCTTGAGTTCTTTGGCTGATATTTCTTTAAAGAAATTAATTTGGGAAAGCAGGCTTTGCATTTTAATTGTTTATGTCACAGCTGCAACACTTATTTCATTTTGAAATAGCCACATAGACAGTAACCTGATAAAGTCACTGTCAGGAAGATGAAGAATCTGGCAAAATCTGCTAAATTGGATACCATGGCAGAGATTACAAATATTGATATTGCAAAACCCATGAAAGTGTTAGTCATATCTATGACCCAGCATTATTTGCCCAGTGGTTGTCCATTCGCCTAATGTTCTAACTGCAGACTGGACAGAAATCAGTAACATTGTGAAATGAGATGCCAAAAATTTCATCATTTTCCAAATCGTTGCTGAAAACCGTTACTTAGTAAATCATGCAGAGCAGTACCCTATACTTGAAGAGGAAAATTAGTTTTATAGAGATAAATAACTGTCCTCTAATAATAGGTGGATTTCTTTTGCAATGAGTATTTCTATTTTAATACTATACTTTAGGAAATATCTTTTCTGTTCAGCCAAATGCTACAAGGGGCAGCAAAAACATCACTGTATTGAAGGCAAGTTTGAGGAACGCTGGAAATCTAAGAGATTTCTCTTGTATGTTTAGGCACCAAAATCATAGCTTTGAAGCAGAAAGCATTAAATCCCAGGGAAGCTGAAGCTTTGGCATTTCTCCTCCAATGTTACAGGCAAAGCTTCTGGCAGGGCCCAGGCCTGCCCAGCCTTGGTGGCTGTGCTTTCACACCATCCCTGCCTTGGTTCCTGGCCTTCCCCCCAGGAGCAGCAATCCAGCCAGCACAAACTCCTGAAGGAGTGCAACCGAGTCCCCAATGCCAGTGCTTTATCTAAATACCTTGCGGGCTGAGTAACAACTCCAGAGGTACAGGGTCACCCCATGTCCCCCTCAGGTGAAGATGTGACAGCTGTGCCTCTTCTATGTTACTTGTGGGGAGAGCATGCTACCAGTGCCTGTACATCTCGCAAACCCCTCAGTATCTGCAGTGCTAGGAACCTAAAGATATGGATTGCCAGCAAGTAAGGACCAGCTCTGCCAAGCTCTACTAAAGTTCAGAGGCACCATTGGTCATAATCACAGTTATTAGTGTTTGCAGGATTCAAATCTAATAGCAGGCCTGTTTTATGGGACTCACTTTCCCCACGTTTATGTCAATGGCTTTCTGCTCATGGTTTGCAAACCATGAAGAACTCTGGAGTTCTGCCAGCCTCTCCCTAAAAAGTTACAACTGCAGGAAAGCAGGTTCTCAACAGACTTTAATTTTGCCACCTGAATCTTTGTACTTTCATCAGAAGACTTTTAGAAATCCAAAGATTAAAAACAATAAAATAAAATAGAAAATCACTGCTTTATGCAGTGGTTACACAGCCTCTTGACATGACACTCGTAAATCAGACAACATGCGTAAATGTTTGACAGGGCAACGTCCAGATGATTCTTACGCTGTAACATATATTTTCAAGTCAGTTTTCCAAATTGTTTGCTGTGCTGCACAAGCTTTCATCCTTAGCCTAATCTTTGTGCAGCTTAACTCCTGGCAGCTTTCTTGCTTACTTTTCCTCCATTTCCCATCTCTTTGAAGCTCTGTATTTTTTGGACTACCACTTCTGGAAAAAGCATTTTCCCAACAGTTAGGCAGTGCACACAGAGGAGGTTTTACCCCTTACCAGAACCGGGATAAGCACAGTTAGATTTGTTTGCATTACTTTTACATCACAGATTAAAAATAAGCATAAAGAATTGGAAAAACTTTCTTTCTCAGACAGGGCAGTGTCTGTGTTTGAAGACAGTTCTGTGCGTGAAACCGCAGTTGTTCGGGCTCTGTTGGGGGTGGAGGGGTGAGGAGGGTGTTACTGGTTTTTTATCTCATGGAGTTATTCATATCCTAGGCGAGCAGAATCCCCCAGGCACTGGAATGTGAGTGCCAGCAGCTCTGCCCTGATGCCTGATCTCATCCCCTCACACATACAAACACTCCATGAGGCAGCAGAAAGAATTAAAGCCAGTCACTCCTTCTGGTTGGAAATTTTCTAAAGCACTGTGATATTGTTTCTCCTTTTCAGTCATCTGGTCTGGGTGAGTGCTTTTAGTAAGAAGCAAGGAGTTTGACATGAATTTCTGGCCTGGAGTCAGTTTTAACCTCCAGGGTTGATATTTCAAGTTTGTATTTGCATTTTAAACACATGCACTCCAACATCTTGGCGCTACAGATATGCTTGTAGGTGTTCTTAAGAGCAGCTATGATCGGTATCAGAGGATAGCAAAGGTCTGGTTGTTGAGCTGGACCTATACTGTCATAAATGCAAACCCAGGAGAAAGGCTATTAAATAATTGTAGATTTAGTGTTGCAGAGAGCCAGACTTAGAAATTATTTGTTGCAGTGTTCTCTGATACTGTTATTATGGACTGCTGAGCTGCATTTGGGCATGTCATATTTATGAAAACTGTCATGAATCTGGCCGGCATGCCTGATTGCAAGGCAGCAGGTAAATGTCCAGGCAACTGTAACTGTGGCCCTAAGTGTGTGCTCTCTGATCTCTGCTCACTCCCTTCACAGGTGTCCCCTCAGCTGCGGAATGGAAATATAGAATGCATTAAGGAATATCTTTGAGAAGGGAGAAGGGTTGCAGAACTGCACTGTTTCTTGCACAGTGTTTTCCTCTTGAATCTGATAATGAATTCATTCACATCTGTATCTGCAGATGAGTCCGTAGCACATACTGCTGAAATCCTAGAGGTGGAGTTCTCTTTGTAAATTTGGGTCATACAGTTTCATTTGGCCCATAAAAGAAACAAAGAGTTGAGCATTTATTCATATGATTTTTAAAAGGCAAGAATTTTTCTCATGGGGTAAAGATAATCAGTCTAATATCCATGTAATAATCCTGTGTGAGACAGAGCTTCCAGTGATGGGTCAGGTAAGAATTAAACACCGGTCTGCTTAAAAACAGAAACTGGCCTATCAGAATTGCACCTCCCAATTATCAAAAAATGATTATATAGAGATGTTCACCCAGTGAAAGGGACAAATCTGCGAAATGTTTAAACCTGTGACAACATCAATCTTCCAACAAATGGGAAAGCCACCTATACTCACGTTTTTATCAGAAAGCATTTCTGCATCACCCTCCCCTAGAAACTCAAAAGCAGCAGTTCAGAAAATTATTTTCTGCTGGCTTTGTATTTTTTCAGATGCTGGATATCTGCTGTGCATCTGTTGGCCTCTGCACCCTTTACCATTTGAAGGGAGACAGAGGAACCAAGTGCTGGCGTATAAAGAGACTTTTATGCTTGCCCAGAATTTTCCCAGTCTGCAACAGTTTCCCCTCTTAACGCTATTACAAAGATCAAACACAAACCAAACAATTCACACTGGTTTATCTAATTTGAAGAAAACTCTAATGAGCTCTGTTGTGTTTTGTTTGCAGAACAGAGTGTTCGGGCAGTCCCTGCATGACAGAGAGGACCTGCAAGCAGACGGCACGGTGCTGTTTACCCTGAAGAAGCAAGTGTGTGTGCTGGAAAGCACTGACCCTTCTAATGGATCGCATGGAGCTGCAAAAAGTCAACATTGAAGCTGAGGACCAGAGCAACAGTGGGGAAAGCCTCGAAGACAACTACACAGAGCCGGCCGATTTGGAAAAGGCTGCAATTAGGAGGTAGGTGTTTATCTGTTCTGTTAAGGCTAGAAAGCAGCAATCAATAAACACTCTTCACTAATGGCATCTGGGAAGTTTCCCCACAGCACTCACCTTCCCTGCTCTGCTCTGGAGGACAGTGTGCCCAGAACAACAAGGCCACCCAGGTCCCCTGGTGCCTGCCGCCACCTGGACTGGTATCTTCAGGCTCCCAACACAGAGTACCCCTTGGCAATTTCCAGTTCCTCCAGACGGATAGTACATGTGTAAATTAATACACTCTCAGAGCAATTCAGCCTGAGCACAGAGGGGGAGTGTTCCTTAGGGCAAGCTATGTAGGGCAGCAGGGACAGCCCACCCTCGGACATTCCAGCAGAACCCACCATAGTACTAGCACCTGCGTGGCTGGAAAAAGACATCTGAAAACCAGCCATCAGTCTCTAGCTCTCAGCTTGCTGCACCCTCCAGCAGGTATCTCCAACACGGCAGTTGCAAGGCCCTTTGCTCCCCAGACGTGAAGCACGTGCTCAGCTTTATCGTGTTACTGGCAGTAGGGATCTGCTCTCCAACATCTGCAAGCAAGTGTAATTTAAAGATTACTGGGTCTAAAAGTAAATTACAAAACAAAGCAAAGATCTACTAAACATGCCATTGGAGATGACAACTTTACAGGAGAACAGAGCTTTTTTCTGATAGATTTTAAATATTCATAGCAATGTCCAAGGAAAATTTCCGCTGATGACAAAAGACACTACTCAAATAAAATGTGTGTCATAAGCTTTATCTAATGTTTTCTTATTATTTTTTGTGTTCAGTCCCTTTGCTAGTGATGATGCAGAAAGTCAGGAATTCCTTACAGATGGATATCTGGATAAAAAGAAATTGGAAGACTATGATGAAGAATATGTAAGTTTTATTCATTTTTAATGGATGCATGAATGGATGATTACAAAGTAGATATTATTTACCTGAATTTTTTCTTAAAGTGTCAGTAAGCAAAATGACTCTGGAGCCTGGCCAGCATAATCTTGGATTTCAAAGAATAAACACAGTTTCTAACAGTTAGTGCAGCAAACCCTTTCTGTTGTCTTACAAGTAAAACTGAGTCTTTCCTTCACTTGTAATCAGAAAAATTCCTGAGATCACATCTGAACTTGAGTAACATCTCCATGTAATGTCAGCTGAGATGTTCAGACAGGGTGGGTTTGCACCCATTTTCCTGACAGGGCATTGGGCTCAGAAGGACCTTATTGTTCCCACAGCCAGGTAGATCTGTGCCTTAGTGCATACATGCTTATATTTCTAGTTTCCAGCATCCGTGTAAATGAATCTACATTCGGCTGCATTGCTATAAAGAGACGACATTGTTGTTTTGGCTTTATGGTGCTGAGCATTACACAGTCAGCACACCTCCAACTGCCTAGACAACTCCACATGCAAGTGGAAGCACAGCAACAGTTTCCTGGGGTGTGCATGTAGGTACCTCTGCTCGGGATTTAATGTTACTCAATCTTTAGTGCATTTGATGAAATGAAAGGCATTTTATCAGTTGTATTACAGATTTTATTAAGGAATGATCCCATAAAATCAAAAATATTATTTGTGGTTGTAAACTAAAAAAAAAGCCATGTTCCCTTCTTCTTTTCCACTTGGTGTCAGTTGTAACTCACACACCATCCCCTCTCTCCTAGGTTTTGTCCTCTTCCGTTCTTCTGCTTCCAGCCCTAGGCATGCAGCACTCTTTTCTTTTCTCCCCCAGACACCTTTTTAGCTCCCCAAAGAAAAAAGCACATTCTACTTGGAGACAAATTCAATGATCTCTTGTATTCATTTTTCTGAAAGTCTGAATATTTAAAAAGCAGTAATTGAGAAACCTATTTGATAACAGCGTGTATTTCCATAGAGGCTGGCCAGCACAGCCAGTGTAACTGTGTCACCTGAGTCACCTGGAAGGTGTAAGCCTTATAGGAATGTAAGCCTCCTCCTGACTGAGACAATGAAAGAGTGGGAAGAGGCAAATGCCACCAGCCCAGCTGTCTCTGGGGTAAAGAGACTCCTTACGGTGGCAAGTGCCTCTGGGCTTGGGAACCCTTAAAAAGCTTCACCTCTAGGGATCAAGGGAGCAGTACAGGGAATACCAGCAATGAGGATACTTAGCCAGTCATGCTCAGTAAAATGCAAATGAATTGCCTTTTTCTGTTCTTGGGCCCAACAGCACAGGGGTAGAACTTCCTTTGGAATGTCCTCGTTCAACCTCAGCAATGCCATTATGGGCAGCGGCATCTTAGGGCTCTCCTATGCCATGGCCAACACAGGAATTATCCTTTTCATGTAAGTACATGGAAAAAGAAGCAAATAGAATATAAGGAGAGGGCTGGAGCTGATTTTTTTATGGTTAGGGTGGTATGTTAAGCTTGGTTTGTTAGCTGAAGGTTCTTGTAAGATTCTCTTACAAAGGTAAAGCATTTCAGCTTCACCACAAGGAACCATCCACTGCTGAAAATCCTTCTATTTTTTTTAAATATATGCCACTTTCTGACATTACTGAAATCTAGCATGTTTTTATAGAGCTTCTTGCTTGTGCAGACTGTGCAATAATGACAGCAACAGCATTTGAAATGTTACATGTAGCTTCCAGTTGCTAAGAAACATCCCCTGTTTTACCAATGTAATTTTTAACTGAAGATTAATTGTAGATTCAAATGCTGTTCTGTATGACACCTGCACTCAACTGGTTTAGATACAGTATTTGCAGAGAAAAAATTGGAAGCCAGTTTTAAAATTGAAATTTTACCAGGGTCAGAAAAATGAAGGATTTTTTTTCTCCTCCAACTTTCTCCGAGCACTTGTACTAACTGGTATGTTCATAAATGATCACTGGAAAGAAAACTGATATATTAAGCCTCACTAACAGGGGAAAAATATTACCTTTATAATATCTTTATTTTGAAACTCTCTTCATACTGACTGGTGGCTAAAAATTCTGATAGAAGCCTAAGGATATTAGCTCTGTTGGCAGTGCTAAAGTAGGGAGCAATGCTAAGACAAAAAACAAAGGCATCTCCCCCCACAGCTCACTTTCTTTACTATGCTATTTCCGTATTTCCTGCACGAGAACATCTCCCTTCTGGTAGAGGAAGGAATTTTGTTTAGAAGTATTAACTTGTGTGTAGATATTGTTACCCCCACAGCAGTTATCCACTTGTTTGAAGTGCCTCTGTTTTCACAGATTATGGTGTTAGTGGGATAGAAAAATCCCATCTACTGTAAATGGAAACTACTGGACGTGAATTGCTAATTTAGGTGATCCTGGCAGCATCGTCTAATTTTTTTTAATTTACTGTTCTCATGTTGCCCATGTGCTTTTGTGCTGGAAGGTCTTCTATAGGGTGAAGGCAAATAGAAGGCTCATAAAACTCAGAAGCTCCCCAAAAGCAACACTTCTGCTGCCCTGCATGATTTAGCAAGTGCAACCAGGAGGACTTTGGTTTACCCCGCCTCATGTGTCAGGACATGGACATCATGTCTCTGAACAGCAGCTGTATGGGCGCCCTTGATCAAGGAGGATGCTGGCTCTGCAGGATGCACTGTCACTTCAGACATGATCCCCCCTTACCATATTGCATGACCCCGCAGCAGGAGACAACCCTGCCCACACCAAGATGGTAGCACTGTGTGTCCTTCTTGAAGAGGGAAGCTTCAGAGGAAATTGTGATGGTCTGATGGTCATCACCCAGTCCTAGGGCCGGTGTCTGCTCCTAGACTGTAACTCATTTACAGACCTGGCTGTCACTGTCTCCCATATCTATACTAAGCCACGTGTTCAGTGGAGTGGAAGGTGTGGGCACAACCTCCTGTTCAGCCATGGATTAAAGTGCATCCATATTTTCTATCTCTGTTGTGTTATCATCGCATTCTCCTCCTCACCAGCACTTGGGCAGGCTCATGACAAGATGGTTAAGGTAATAAGATACACTGTGCACAGTGCTGTGCCCTGAAAATGTCATACAAAGCTACATTTTTTACAAGCAGTTTACAAGAGGGAGATAGCTGAAATCACATAAGATGCACCTCTTGTGTGGCAGTAATCAGAATCATTGAATTCAGGTACCTGTACCTTCAAGCAGACTGAGACTACAAGACTAAGCTACCAGTGCTCCAAGAGCAGGTTTTCCAGTGTTGCCATGTTTTAACATAATGCAAGATTTCTACTGTACTTAACACAGCAGGCAACTAACCTCCACTGCACAGTGATATGGCAGAAGTCAAAAGCATTGACTAGCCAAGAGGTAGCATTTAAGTTGTCCAGTTGCAATTTGGTTTTGTGTTTGATTTTTGTGGGCTTTTTTGACAGCTCTGATTAAGGAAAGATTTAAAAATGAGAGGTCAGTGGGCAGGTGAGAGTCCAAAGACCAGATTGTTGCACAGAAATCTGTTTACTTTAGTGGGATCTTGTTAAGATATTAGATTCTGTCCTTGTTGACAAGCACAGAAGTGCCGCTTACTGGATTTAAACAAGCCTTCAGGGGCTTTTAGAGTGTATAAGGTGCAACTGTACTCACAAGTAAACTACAGTTAACACTTAGCTCTGCGTTTAACTCTGGGAGACCAAAGAACAAACTTGCTGAAAACTATACATGTTGAACTTCACGAGGACAAGGAAGTGTATGTTCAAACCAAATGAGTGTCTCTGATGTCCTGCTTAGGATTATGATTTCTGTTTTGTCTTGCAGAGTTTTGCTGCTCAGCGTAGCAATATTGTCACTCTACTCAGTCCACCTTTTACTGAAGATATCAAAAGAAGGAGGTAGGAGGCTGTTATTGACAGAGAGTCTGTATTGCATGCATGTGTTTTACCTTGGAATGCAATTTATCAAGTATGTCCAATGTAGTGGCCCACATTTCTGTTTTGGTTTCGTTTGGATTTTTCTTCAGGATCATTAATATATGAAAAACTGGGAGCAAAGGCATTTGGCTGGCCTGGGAAGTGTGGTGTTTTCATTTCAGTCACAATGCAGAATATTGGAGGTAAGAGACGAAAGTTTTCTAGCTTCCAAGAAGCTTGTCATTCTAGCTACAGAACACAAGTGATTTCTTTCTCTCCTCTGTCTGGCTAAATGGCATCAGAGATGAGCCAGATACAGCATATGTTGTATTGTAAAAATGAAGGATATGAGGCACTCGTCTCTCACTTTTTTCAGCTACCTGACACTTCAGTGTATGGTGAAACACAGTTGCCTGAATCTCTCCATGGCCAGTGAAGGGACTTCAGTGATGGCTAAAGTGGCCTGACTGACCGTCCTCAAGGAACTGGCCATTGTCTTTATTCAGTATGGCTGAGTCTGTTCTTAGCATCTAGTAGAAGCATCTGTTTCAACTTAGAAAAGATTAGTCTGACCTAAAAGAATCAGCAAAGGGTTCTGAATTCTCCATAAAAGGCTCTTCACTGGTTCATTTTTCAGCTGAATTCTCTCCTTCAAGTAACACTTGGGTTGTGTTATTCCTAAAATGTATGTTTAAGATAATGTTTGAATGTTCTCACCTACTTCCTGTGAAGATACTTCCTGTGAAATATCTATCAAGTAACCTCCATCCTCTCAGAACAGGAGACTTACCAATATAAACAGTAGTGATAGAGTGTACATTCATTCAACTTTTTTTTTCCTTTACTATCCTGGAAGACGCCTTTTAGGAAGGCTTAGGAGGGACAAAGAACACCAGGTCAGAAAGTAAAAGGGAATTTGTAATTTTTTACAGATTCCTTAAGGAGAGGTAATTGAAATTAAAATTAAATGTGTCATTAGTGAACTAAATTTATGCAGGTTTTTTGGTGATTTCTCTGTTGGAACTTACTATGTTTGCAAATCTCCATCAATAAATCAATACTGTCCTGTAACAGCAACTTTGCTACACAAAGAGAGGTGGTTTGCATCTCTGTACCGCAAAAGACTTTTTTGATTTTGTTCATAAAAGGTGCTTATCCTGTGGTATTCCTTTCCTTCCTCAAGCCTGGATATCAAATTGTTTGAATTCAGAAATTAAGTATGCTTCCCTATTAAAGAGGAATAGCTGTTCCTCTAGTTCTTGTCTAGAATGATTCATAGGTCTCCAGAGACTTCTCTGTGACAAATGTAAAACAAATGAAAAACGCATTACTTCTGGCGGCACATTTTAAATGAGATGTATAGAAGTCCACTCTCACATCAGTAATCTTGACAACTAGTTGATTTCTTTATATACAGAGAAGACACTGGAAGAAAGAAGTTGAAAATAGGAAGGATAAAGTAGCTGAAGAGATGTAGAGGAAGTAAAAACTAAAGTTACTATAGGGTAGGGATGGACAGCATCCATTGGAAAAAAATATATAACAAAAAAGAAAAAGGAAAAATTAATAGTGATTTAAGTATGCTATAAATTCAGTAGTAACTGTATTGTATTCTAATATAGAATGCTAGATGTCATTCAGAATGTGTTCATAACAATATAAAGACATTTAGTTATTTATTTAGTCACACTGTTATTTAAATAAAAGTTGTTTCTCTACTTTAGCAAAAACTTTATCTTTTTTTGGAACTCAGTTCTCTGAAGGTGCTTGTTTTGTTTGGGTTTTTTTTCAGCAATGTCAAGCTACCTCTTCATTATTAAATATGAACTTCCTGAGGTCATCAGAGCATTTATGAAACTTGAAGAGAATTCTGGGTAGGTGCCTTTTCCCAGCCTGAACCTGAGATTAAAAAAATTCACTTTGATGTCAATGATGATGATTTTTATTTTTATTCTTCCTCTTTAGAGAATGGTACCTTAATGGGAACTACCTCGTCATACTTGTAACAGTTGTCATTATTCTTCCCCTCTCCCTTCTAAAAAGCTTAGGTAAGCTTAATGTCCTGCTTAAGCTCATTTCTTAATCCTGTTAGGATTGTGAATTTATATGTAACTGAACTGTTTTGTTCTGTTTTTCCTGCTGCACAGGTTATCTTGGTTATACAAGTGGATTTTCGCTGACCTGCATGGTTTTCTTTGTCGTTGTGGTAGGTGACTGTTCGGGTATTGTCTCCAGACAAATACAGACCCTGTAAACCTTAAACACTTTTATATTTCATACCATGACAATTTAATGTGAATATTAAAATAGCCTCCCCAAGTGAATCAGATCAACAACCTATTGCTGAATGAAGTCAGAATAAAAAAATCAGTTTAAAAAAACTTGAGAATAAAAAATAAAGCAGAAAAACAGCGGAGGCAGAGTAACAAAAAATAGTTGCAGAAGAAGCAGAATTGGTTTCTTGCTTCCTTTCTCAGTGTCTGTTTATACTTCTGTTGGAATACCACAGATATGTAATCTCCTATAGTGGCACTCTTCTGATAACACTGTCTAATTTTTTGCAGGTGATCTTCAAGAAATCCCAAATACCATGTCCTCTTCCCATCATGGACCATGGGGTTGAAAACTGGACCGCCACCAATAGCACAGTGCCGATGCACCTGGTCATGTTATCAAATGAGTCACTCAGTTCTGGTGTGAATTTCATGATGGACAACACAGCTGGGCACTTTGGAAGCCTTGAGGAGCCAAAAGATATCTCCCCAAAGAGTGGCGTAGAATATGAAGCACACGGTGACAAGTGCCAGCCAAAATACTTTGTGTTCAACTCACGGGTAAGGGAGATTCTGTAGAATTTGTCTTCCACCACTTGTACCACAGCTAAACTGCTGCCTGCCAAGTCAGAGGTACAGCCATGACCATTCTTACTAATGGGAACTTTATTTTACAGACTGCCTATGCAATTCCCATCCTGGCATTTGCATTCGTGTGCCACCCTGAGGTGCTACCACTATACAGTGAACTCAAAGAGTAAGTTTCTTAAATTTTGTCCCATACTTCCAGTTAACCATAGCTAGAGATCACTTTCTACATGTTGTCCCTTGATTGCTGGTGTGTAAACACCCACATTTTTGCTTTCCAGAATAAGCAGATTTTGGCTTTGCTTTGGTCTTATAGTCAAGTATTGGTGACAAAGAACCACCACACTGATCAATATTACTTAGTAAAGGAGGAATCCGGACAATCCTTCAAATGGTCTGAAATAATTTGGGGAACTTGGTTGCACTGAAACAGATAATTCTGGTTTCTAATAACACCTCAATGTGTTCTGTGTTTGTGGCAGTTGCTGCTTACTCTTAAAGTTTCTTGAGATACCATTGGTTTCGGTGTCTTAGATAGGCTCTCCACTCAGCCTATTTTGCTTAACAAATATCAAAAATCAAATACACTTTCTTAAAACAGCACAGAGTTGATAATTGGGAAAGGCTAATAAAAGACATTTGTTGAACAGCAACAATTGCATTACAGGAGGGTACGTTGCAAAACTCAAGGAGGCTAAGAGCCATTACCTCCTATTTCAGTAGGTTTAACCTCAGAAACAATAAAAATTCTCATATGACTTGGAAAAAGGCTTGCAGGTCCTATAAAGATGAAGATTTTCTTTAACCAAAGGGTTTATGAAGAAATAATGTGATCTGCAAGGGGTTCTTCAACTTGTAGAAGAGCCCTATGTAGATATAAGGGTATGTTCATATAGAGATGGCTGAAAACTCCTGTCTATTGTTATTAACACACCTGTAATTCTAGTTCCTCCATTTTTTTTAGTCTAAAACATACTGTTTGAGATTATTTGTATATCATTATTTATTAAATGAATAATGTGGCACATTTTTATGTTGCCACACCAAAAGCACTAGAAATGCAGTTTCAACACATTTTATAAATCTGTGCTGCTCTGCACAGGGTTGTAAAGCATCAAGAGCTCTGATACAGTTTCTATGAGCTTACTATCTGGTGAGGATATATTAGAGAGCTAAGACACTTCAGAGCACTTCCTGTACAAATAGAGGCTTTATAGGACTGTTCATTCTCTCTCTTTCATACTTCAGTCGCTCCCGAAAGCGGATGCAGAATGTCTCAAATATCTCCATCACTGGCATGCTTATCATGTATCTTCTGGCTGCCCTCTTTGGATACCTTACCTTCTATGGTAGGTCAAAACCCTGTTCTCTGCAGAATTTTCCCTCACTTCCTAATGAAGGCAAGCTGGTTCTATTGCAAAGACTCAAGTATTAATGCATTATCTGGGGGCCTGAATCAAAGCAACATTCAATTATAATACACAGTGTGTAACCTTTTGAATTAAATGAACTGTGGGACTTATCCAACTGTCAGGCCACAGGTTCATCACCTGTGAGAGATTCAGAGGCACCTACTAGGGGAACTAGTTTTGTTTCCCTTTACTTTGCGAACTCAGACAAGAAGCTGCTGTAAACTTGATTCTTGACAAAGGCCAAGAGTACTAAAAATACTCTGGTGCTCAACAGCTTTACATGACGCTATTAAGTGCTATCCAGTCTGTCTCTGACGCCACTAGTTCAGTTTCATCTATGCTGAAAAACAGGTGCAAATCATTCTAGTGTAAAAGAAATCTGGATGAGCTAGAGTAACCGATAGGCAAACAGAGCAGTCTCTTTATTAGCACACCATTTTGTGCAAACGCCACCTCTTTTTACCTTGTTAGTTCCTCCATACAGCAGAGAAGTGGATGATACAGCACACTCTGCTCCCTATCACTGGGGCAAGAGGGCTCTGTTTGAGAGCTGGGACATCTGAGTGGAGGTCAAAAGGAGCTGTTACCAGTTCAGTGAGTTGTTTCATATCACAGAAATTATTTTTACTTCAGGTCGTACATCCACTTAATTACTTTTTCAAAGTCATCTCAGAAATACTAGAGTACAAAGCATCACCTCAAAGCTATATTACCCTCATCATCTCTGAATGATGGACTTGTATCAGTCACAGTGGGAAAATTCCTCTTTCATGTCTAGCCCGTAACTTGTATCTAATGACAGCAGTTGAGCTGAAGTTAATCTTACCTCTTACCTAGCTGCAGTATAGAGATCCTTTTAAATGTGCAAGGTACTGCTTAAGTGATTAAACTCCTTTCTATTTCCTTTTTGTAGGAGAAGTTGAAGATGAGCTACTTCATACGTACACTAAAGTGTACACTTTCGATGCCCTTCTGCTGTCAGTTCGCCTGGCAGTGCTGGTGGCTGTAACCCTGACCGTGCCCCTTGTCCTTTTCCCTGTAAGTAACAGAGCTGAACTCAGGGCTAACCCATATGCAGTGACTGAATGTGATCAGCACAGACAGATTTTAACACTGAAGAAAAGTAAGCCCAAGCTTTTTATTTAGAGAGGTGTTTTCTCATATGTAGTTTAACCACTGCATGGACCTTAGGCATTTAGAGTTGCAGAATCTGAAAGACTGAAATAAATCAGTCTTTATAAATAAATTGGGAATTACTTTTCTGTCTCTCTCTGGCTCTTTCTGTGCTATATTTATCAGACCAGTGCTAAGTACCAAAGTCTTGGAGATTATACTGAAACCACTGAAGAGATTTTCTAATGCAGACACAGGCGCCTACTATAGCATCCAAACTTAGGACAGACACATGAAGCTCAGATCATGCATTGTGCAGGACTCCCACATTGGGCTGCCAAAGTCCAAAGACAGAGGGCCCTGTGCTCACCTTACAGGCTTGAGTCTATGGACAGGTGAGGAAACTAAATGCCAGAAAAAAAAAAGGGGGCATAAAAGAGCTGCATAGTTAGTTGTCTGAGCAAAGTTTGGAGCGTCTGTGTGTTCTTCACTGGGAAAAACACAATAACCACAGTAGCGGGGGCAGAAAGGCACAACTAAACAGACTGCTCTGCAGAGGGACCCACCCTCCTCAGCGATCAATCTCCCACAGCAAGCAGAACTCTAGGTTCCTGAACATATAGGTTTCTGTGCCTCTGCCTCATGCCTTCCCTGAGCTGTGATGCAGCAGAGGAGAAAATAGCTCATCCTCATCATTTGGTTTTGGGAGGCTGGTGTGTCATTAGTACAGCATGTACAAACCCAGCATCATGCTGCTGGAGGGCTCCCAGGGAGCTGCATCGCACCACAGTGCTCCCATCTGAGTAACCCGGGGGGGTGTGTTGCTCCATTGCCCTGGATGCAATACACACTCTGCGTAGGTTCTGTTCCCAGGCTTGCTGACAAATGCCTGAGAGCAGTGATCACTGTTCAATGTTGTCTACTAAATTAAAAAATAAATAAATAAATTTTTAAAAATTTATGAAGCACACAGAGTGGTCAGTCCTTCTAGCTTGGAGAGCTCCAGTGCCCTGCCTTAAACATCATGTTCAAACCAGTGTCTAAATGTTTAAATTAGTTTCAACAAATTGATCAATCTTCATGAGAAAACAAGCTGAGGGCATTGCAAAAGCCTGTCTGTCAGGTGTAGCATTTTGCATTTTTAGATTTATGTATAATCATTTTTATATTTGAATAGTTAGCATTTATACACCACAACACTAACCCATTAACTCCTGAGAAAATATCTTTGGCTTGTAAACCAGCATATCAAAGACCTTTACAGATTCTACAAGGACAGCCAGCTCAGCAGATCTTATTATTTCAAATAAGCAGTATAACTGTATCAACTATTTTTTTATAAATCATCCCATTTGTATTTCCTTAAAGTAGTCAGAGTCTTTTACTAAAAAAAAAAGTTATCACGTTGCCAGAAAAATAAATCTAAAAAATCTATAAATTAGATCTATATACCATTAGTCACTGTAAAACTTCAGTTTGATAGCTCCTTTTAAGGACTGTGTCACATAAGGAATAACGCACAATATGCTAACAGTAAGTTCACAGGAATGCAGGCAGAATTTTTTTCTGTAATAAACCTATTTTACACCAACCCAAAAACTGGACAAAATATTTTCAATCTGCCTCCTTCTTCCTTGTACTGGTTTACTTTAACCTGAAAAACCTGAAATACAAACCTCATGGTGTGTTTTCAAGTGATGTATTACACTGAGAGAACCCATATATTTATTCAATTGCCAGACTCACCTGAAAGCAGTTATATGTTATTTTAAAACCACCAAACAGAAGTGTGTTTGGAGCTTTCTTGAGTGTAAAAATATTTTTGTTCAATTTCTAAATATCAACTTCTACATAAATTGTGGTATTTGAGAATAACATTATCTCTGGCCACCAAATAGATTTGCTTTTGACCTTTCTTCTGCTTAGCATCTTCTGTGTTGTAAAAGCAAAAAACACCCATGATGTGTGAGAAAGTCAGTGAAGGAAAAAAGGATCCTCTGCAATAGGTGTTAGGATTATAATTTCCAAGTGGCATTGAAAAATATGCTTTTCTTTTCAGATCTGTATATGTATATATTTAATGATTAAGTACAACAACAGCTTCCTCTATTTCTCAGAAAAGTAAATGATAAAATTCTTGCAGGATTTTCATCAGGTTCAGGAATACAGCAATTCATATTTCACACGTGCTCCTTTTTTTTGCCTGCTGATTAGTAGAGTGAGGGGTTCTTCAACGATTTTTTTTGCTGATATTAGCATCTTTCAGTTGAACAGATTTCATGTCCCTGATTTTACACCCTATTTACCTGACTTTCTCCTATGCTGCAAATATTTGAGTTTCTGCATTAAACTGTGAACCCAGTTCTCGAAAACATACATCAGAGTGAGATTACATTATGGGAATCAAAGACTGAAAACACATTTTTTCAGTCAGAATTTCTCACAGCAGATGTAATTAATATAGATCATTTTTAAGTGAAAGCAAAGATAAATGAATTGTTGTTTTACTTTCCCTGCTGTCTTTCATCTTGCAGATCCGTTCATCTATCAGTGCATTGCTGTTTCCCAAAAGGCCATTCAGCTGGATAAGACATTTCCTGATTGCAGCAGTAATTTTGGCTTTTAATAATCTGCTTGTAATTTTTGTCCCAACTATTAAAGACATTTTTGGATTTATCGGTAGGTTTCATAAATACTTTTTGTTGACTCTGTTATCCTTTCTACAACATATTCACATTCATGGACTGAAGGTCAATCTCTGTTTGAGTCTTACAGTAGAGTAATATAAACACAAATTGAATTAAAGGGGATGTAAGATTTCCCAAACAGCTGACAGACAAAGCTACAAGCTATCCAACTTTGTTGTTACTTTGCATGAGGCACAAGGAATCCAATAATCCCAATATAAAAACAGGTAAGGAATTCCCATTTTGGCCAAAAGGAAATCTAATATATGTGGAGGAGAGGGAATTCACCTTTGGTTTTCAAGCACCTATGGCTTGAAATGAAAAAATGTATTGACTTCCAAACTGTTGTGCTAGAAAAAGAAGAGTGACGCATTTCTTTTGACATTAACAGTTCTCTCCCTACCACTTTCTTTTGGTCAGTTTTGGCCTCTGACCAAAGAGGTCCATGAAGAGCCTCCATGCTCTGAAGTGCTTGAGGACTCAGGGATGCAGATGCCCTTGAGAAAGGTACCTCATTGGAGTTTCTGCAGCTGGTTTGCTCCTCCCTGCCTTTTATACCCAGGACTCTGCTGAGCAGAGAGGAGTAGGCACTTCTTAGGTACAGATCATCTGTTCTCTTTTCAATACCTGCTTTTCAGAGTCATCCCAGCCTGAGAATGTCCATGTGTCCTTATTTCACCAGCTGACATGCAGACATTTCCACCACAGGCAGCCACACCATTTTGAAAAAACCCTCCCAGTAACAAGTGTCTTTCCGGGCCCAAAGCAACCAAAAAAGTGTTCAGACATCTACAGCTCTCCATGAATGTTGTCTCTAGAGGGAGCCCTTTTACAGCTGGGCTCACAATGGCAGCTGCCTCCCCACAGGCTCACTCTTGCAGGTGCACCACTCTGCTTCTCTGTCAAACGCTGCATCACTCAGCTCTGCTCTTTCTTCTAGGAGCCTCTTCTGCTACAATGTTGATTTTCATCCTCCCTGGTGCCTTCTACCTTCGAATTGTTAAGAAGGAACCCCTGAGGTCTCCCCAGAAGATTGGGGTAAGAAAACTGGGACCAATTGCAAAAGGAAGGGTGGGAGGGTGTGTGATTTCCAGTCTTCATTAATACTCAGACCTTTGACTTGCAACATCTGGCACTTGCCCCTAAACGGTAGTGTCTCACTCAAAATACAGGTTGGGCAGTAGGATTCATCTGAGATTTCTCAAGATAAAGCCTTTAGAGCCCTACTGCTTCTGACACTCACCTAAGTGTTTATGATAAAGTGTCTTAAACCACTAGAAAAAGGGACTTAATCCAATCTAAACTCCAGCTAAAACCTACATTCGCATAAATAGCACCAAGACAGTCTGTAAGTTGGCTCATGCTCGAAGACCAGCTGTGGATTAACAGGAAGATTTGAGGTCAAGGTTAAGAAGGAAGTTGTACTGCAGAGATAAATAAGTAATAGTGAGCTCTCCTCTGAGATCACCACACCTATAGGATACATACATGAAGGTCTGTCATTTGTGCACAGCGTGTGTCTATATGTCAACTGGACTGCCACTGCAGTATCTTTCATCCTGAACATCAATATCTGTCTGCACATTTAGCTATCACTGAGGAAATGTTCTTTGAAAATGTAATTAGAAAAGTTATTAAGTATATATGTGGCACATAATATAAACAGATGTGCATATATACATCTATATATATATGTTCACAGAAGTCATGCGAGTTCAACTGATACTTCAAATATCAAATAAATTTATTATGATGAAATTATTTCTACAATTTTTTGTAGCTGTTATTGTAGAGAGACTGTGAATATTTTTTCATGTGTCTTTGTTTACTCTTCATGTTGCCGTGTGTTAGGCACATCTAGAATTTCACACCCTGCCCTGAGATCACATACAATATTAATCTTTGTTTTGCAAGACAGAGTATTGTTAAGTGTGGACGGATTATGGTAAACTAAAGCTCCACTAAAGCAAAGGGTGACTACAAGCATCTGAATCACTTGAATAGATACAGAAATACTGTCAGATAAGAGATATGGGTTTACCTATTTGTCTAACAAGGATTAAGCAGATTACCCTGAAGTTGTTCTTAATGCCGGAGACTACGATCATTGACTAAAAATTTGTCAATTTTTAATGATAAAAAACAAAGTTTTTTTCTTTGTTAATATTTTTTATTATTGTTCATACTACTAAAGTGGGTTGTTTTCAGATCTAGCTGTGTAAAGTCCATCTCTCTTGGACTGAAATTCACACAGGACTAACTTTGATTCATGCATCCATGTACAACATTACTTGGGTTTTAGTCACATGGAATAAGCAGAACTTAGGCCATGGGTAATACACTAATGCAGATCCAGTGGGACAATCTGTGAGCTACTGCCTGCTAAGTCACTTGCTTTGTTAATTAAATTTCATTTTCCAATTGCAGGCTCTAATTTTCCTCATAGTTGGCATAATCTTCATGATTGTGAGTATGACTCTTATTGTAATGGACTGGATTTATAATCCCCCAAGTTCAAGACATCACTAACCTGTGAAGACAACCAAGTGCTTTTTATAACATAAATATTTGTATTGTGTGCTCTGAAGAACATCTAAATGGGGTTGTTATTCCTAGCTAGTAACTGCAGTACTTTGAAGACAGTTTCTGGTAAGGTCACAAGAGCCCAATGGAGTCTACATGATCTTTGTCAATAAGGATTGTTATTTTTGCATTAAGAATCAGAGCTTAGCGTTTCTGGAGAGGTGAAATGAAAAGTGTGGTGTGAATGCTTTCTATTTTCAGAACCAAAATGACTTTGTACATAGTCCTCAAAAATAGCTTGGTGTCACCCCTTTCAAGATCTCCCATGATGACAGTAACCACAGTTCCTAGAGCCTTGGAAAGGCAATGGCCAGGAAACCATCCAGTGCCTTGTTTTCGATCTGAAGATCATGGAAGTGGCTGCCCAGGTCCAAGAGAAAGGGTACAGTTTCTGGAGAGGATCTGGAAGGTGATTCCTCCGTGCCTGATAGACTGACCTGCCTCTCAGAAAGAGACAGCAGCTTTGACAAGCCAGTGGACAAAGATGAGCGTTAGATTTGCTGCCTAGATTCGTTGCCCAGCTGTTGTACCAGCCCAGAATAAAGCTCTCTGACACAGATTCTCTGTTGGGACACATCCTTGAAGACCAGTAGAGTATTCTCATTTTGTTTTTAAGGTGCCTGTGCTGGAAATAGCAGTAATTTCTGCTGTAGGGATTTTTTTTTGTTCTTTATTTTTTAATTTTTTTGTGTGCTTACATCACTGAACAAGTTGTATCTGCCATAAAAACTTGTCTTCCACTGTCACAGGCATTTATGGAGACTACAAGGTGTGACAAAGCACCCTATCCAGTATTGTTCAGTACTTGCATATTTGATAAATGTTCAGTGCAGGAAACTGTAATTTGCTATATATAAAAATTTATGTATTTATGTACATAATATTTTGTTTTCCTCTAGTCATAAAAATGTTACCATGTGGTATATGATTTTTGATTTTTTTATGTGTCACTCTGTTTTCGTAGCCACACACTTAATATTGTTTTGAAGAAAACATTGAATTGGTGGGTTTGTAAAAGGTCCTTTTTTATTCACCAGTGGTTGAAATATACCTGTAGCAAGCCCTAACTGCTACCTGTGTAAAAACATATTCATATGTTTACTACTGTTTATTATGTTATAATAAATTTCAAGATGTTTTCCTCTTGAGAATTTTTAATGCATGTCGTAAAGTTTTGTGTTACCATTGTACACCACAAATTTGAATTACTTGCTTAATTGCTGTAAGTCATTTTGTCTATGCATACATCAGCATTCAACAATATCCTGTATGGTTAAGTTATGCAAGGGTAACAGCATTACTGAGAATCTCAGGTGTATCATACTATACAGCTGTGCAAGACAAGAGATAAAAGGGTTGTGTTCTATGTTATATTCATGTTTAATTAACAGTCAAATCATTAATTGGGCTGTGTTGTGGAGTACTCACTACATATGCTCTCTGCACACACCAAGGAAAACCAGCCAGAGAGGTCTTGCTGACTCCTTCTCAAAGGGAATGAGTGGGAAGGTGCGGCTGTTCGGTTTATCACATTTACACAAATCCAAGCTCGTGTAATAAAAGTTTTCGTTTTCTGACTTAGAAATCTGTTGAGTACATACCTGTGAATTCAGAAGGCTGTGAAGCACTCAAAAGTTTTTTCTGCTCCCACCTTGCCTTCACACAAAATTCTGTTTGTGTATCTGTGTGCATATATATTGTGTATACTTACAGATTAACTGGAAAGGAATATCAAATATATATTCCATGTCCAATTCTACCTTTCTGAGCAGTATTATCTGCTCACGTGAGTACTGTATCCTTAATATACTGGGAAACAGTTCCTCGTGAATGCTGTCTGGCTTTGCATTTTTTAAAGAAAAAAGCGCTGATAATATTTTTCTCTGTTTTAAGCAGATTAATACAAATAATGTTGCGTCATTACTGAGGAGGCCCTGACCATGGACTAGAATTAATAGTAAAACGCCACCATACCTCTTTTGCTGTTACCAAGAGTTGTATGTATGAAATTGTAACTGCACGTTTACTGCAGAGTAAAAACACATATTGTGACTACAGCTGAACGTAGAGACTTAGGAATTCATGTAGTCCACCCAAAATATATAGATGACCTCAAGAAACAGAACTATGAAAAAAATGCCATAACTCACTGCCTTTTTATGGCAAAAAAAAAGAGAGGGGCTGTAAAAATGTCAAGTTTTTGAGTTAAAATAACATTGGTCACAGTGATATGCAGCTGCTGCACACTCTGGGAGTAAGAGCAATATTGCTCCCTAACTCACTATTAGCATTGCTGGGAATGCTGGATATTAGAGCTTATTACTTATTTTGTAATGTTAACAATAGGTTTGGTGAGGATTTTTACTATTAGACAATCCATGAATGTATAATAAATACATTTTTCAAAGATTGCAGATTATTCTTTGTCTGCTTTAGTCTAGCAGGAGAATTTTTGTTTGAAAACAAAGCAGTCAGGGTGGTAGCCTTAACACAGGTATTGCTAAAACTTCCTTCTCTTTTAGGAGAGAAATTTGTTTATCCATGTATTCACAGATGAGCAAGATGGCAGCCTCTTCATATAGTAACCCTTTGGCATTCTGTATTTTCTACCTATTCACAGAGCTGCATTGATGTCATCAGATATGGTGAATGGCTGATGTTAAAAGTGGGGTTATCTGTGAGATACTGAATGCCTCATTTTTTGGATTAGCCAGGATACATGGTATGGCAACTAAATATACTATGGGAGTATGTATAGTGTATCACTAACTATAATATTAGGAGTGCACCACATGATACCACTGTGTATAAATACTTCCTATCGTTGCAGCTGAAGGTTTTCCTGCTGTTACATACTTGTCTGATGCATACTCAGCCCAAAATATTCTGGCCTACACACAGCTCCAGCATCAATGAGCTCATGTGAGAACTATGCCCGTCGCCAGCCAGCATTTGCAACCTGCCCACTAATGAGGGAGGCACTGCAGCCCCAGACACATGCTCAACACCTATTCCATAAACAACTGATTTCTCCTTCCCTCCTAGTAAGGCACCCTTCATTCCCTGCAGCATCAGCACTACTCTGTCTTGATGATGCTTGAGGTAAAATTTTTTTGTGTCAGGAGACTATTTTATTTAAACAATTACAGTTGTAGTAAATTAATGAGGGGAGTTAAAGAAAAGTAAAAGGTTTGTCTTCAAGGACAAAAAGAAAATCAATGAAAATGTTAGAAATTTTAGTGGCCCTAGAGGTGTGTCACTAAAAGGATGTGTCAAGAATGCCAGGAGTGAAATAGAAAAAAAAACAAAAACTGAAGTAATTAATATTTCAGCTCTGGATTTAGTATAGAGGCAGAAAATGGGACATCCATTAGAGGACAAAATAATCTCTAGTCCATAAATAATTAAAGACTCTCTTCAATAGCCTCTATCTTAAAGAAGGGCAGCAGGCTAGGTAAGTCAGAGTAGCTGGATATGGTGTTCATTTTCATTAAACCTTCAAACCCTCCTTGTTCTCAATGGGTCACAAAATAGTAAATAAAGCTAGTGAGCAATTACTCACTAAGAGGTGCTATAGATTGTATATTTCCATTCATTTGACTTGAAATTTCAATGGAAGTTTTACTGAAATTGTGTATTTGCAACAAAATTCTGGCAGAGCCATGTCTGTTTTCCATTAATCTGCCTGGTGAAATGCTGTGGGCTCCAGGAGGCCTTACAGGTCTTGGCCTCCACCTCTCCTGGCAATGGGCAAGTGCCAGCCCGCTCACAGCACGGACAGCTCCAGTGCTTTGGCTGAGGGTCCAGGGTGATCTCAGGGTCACAGAGTTTCCTTCTGTGGAGCTCAGCCTTGGTGCTGTAGTGACAAGCCTGTCAATACTTCCGTGACATATTATGTTGTCCAGTACCATCTTGGAAAAAAAAAAAGCATGGTTTTACTTAATTAGTTAATCATCGTTAGTTAATTTAGTTGATCATCACTTCCTGAAAACACTTAAAATCTTGTGCTGAATCTGGGTGATAAAAACTGTTTTCTTAAGAGTATGAGATATATGAAGCTGAAAGAGATCGTGGGTAGCCTCTTACTCCACACCTGGATTAGATACTGTTAGGCTAGTGTTTGAAGCCAGCAACATTGGCTCCAACTGTTCATTTCCAACATTTAATTAAGTAAAAGAAAAAAATTGGGTGTGCTAACTGGCTCACAACTGTTACAGTGTGTAAGAGATGTTGTTTCCAGCTATGCAGGACACACCTTGGATACCTCAGTACTCTCTGGACAAAGAGGTGATGGGGGCATACACAGTGCTGCAGAGCTGCTGCCTCCATTGGCAGAGCGTTAGCACTGATAGGAGTTATGGCCTGTGGAGCCTAAACCCCTTGCCCACCAGGTGAACCAAGTTCTAAACCCAGTGCATTGCATAATGATAACTTTGGAAATCAAGACGATGTCCTAATTTTGCTACATAAAATGGGAAGGTGACCTTATGCTGTTACTAACAGTGAAACAGAAGGTGTTTATCTCCCAGCAGAAGCAAAACTAAACAAAAAAGGACACTTGCTTGGCTACAGCTTTCCAGGACACTTTGAAGTGGATGTTTCAAAGCTCTACACACTCGAATGGGAAGTGTCCACAGCATTCATTCAGCTTTACGTGTAGCACGCACCTCTTCTGGCTCATTTATTTTGAGGCTTGGGAAAGTTATCCTATCCTCAGTACCAGATTGTCTACACATAATTTATTACCTGTTTATTCCCAAAAGGAGGGTCTGTACCTCCTTTCAGGGGGAAGCTTGCAGAGGGCAGGAAGCGATGACTGCGTACCACCAGCATCACCCTCCTTTTCACTCTCTGACCTAGGTGGAACTTCTGTCTTTTCTACCACAGACTATCTAAATCTAAATCTAAGCCTTTCTCTCCAAGATGGCTGAGTTTAGATTTTTACTAGCAGCTCAAGCAATTGAGCTAGTTTCCAGATTGCCACTGTCACACTAACCCAAAAAACTCCACGTGCAGGAGTTAATACAAGTGCTCTTACTAGGATTGACATTTCTGCTTTGAATCCCTACCTTTAACTTGGCCTATCCTAAGCAAAGTTGGAGGGCTTGGCACAAAACATTTCTGAACTTCCCCAGGAAGAAGCAGCTGCTGAGGCAGGCACCTTTTCGTTTACCTTACCTTATTTACTGTTTCCTGCAGTTCACTTGATGGTCTCCCCTTGGCTTGTAACACCTCCTCACCGTTCAGAGGCACTTCAGGCTAATATATCAGTAATGGACAGAAATAGGTGCCCTACTTACATCCTCAAAGCCCCATTTCAGGGGTTAGGAGCCACCTGTTTCCCTCCTTCAGCTACGGAGTAATATAACTTACATCTGTCTAGAACCTGCAATGAACTGATGTAAATCTTCTGATGGTGCCTGAGCTGTCTTAATTTATCCCTTTGCTCTTAATAATTATTTTGCACTCTAAATTTCTTCTTATAAACCTCCTGCAAAATGGCAATTAGACCTTTTTACAATCCAGCCTCAAAGAAAACAAACATATGAATTACCCCTGCTTTTAGACCTCTAAGTATGTGAGGAGATACAAGCTCAACAGAAAAGTATTTCCCCATTATTTTCTCTAGGAAATAGGATGCCAAACCCTAGGCTGTTGCAGGAAATGTGGTTGCTCCTGGTATTGCTCTTTAGGAGTCTGCAAGACACTGCATGCTCCTACTACCCTCACCTGTAGCAAGCTGGGCAGACAGTCACACAATTTGTGGCTGAAAGAGTTGGCTGCTTTAATTGCCAGGTGCTCTTAGAAGCTGTTGGGAAATCAAAGAAAAGATTACTCAGAAGACAAGTTTCCCTGAAATTGTCTCCAGTGCCCAAGACCTCATAGTATTACTATGTGAAATACGTCTGAATTGCATTCAGACTAAAACATTCCCAGTGGGGTGACTCAGGCAACCTAGTCTGGGATGATTTGTTTTCCTACATACAGTCATATACATGGCCAAAGCCATGAACCTGTATTTTGGTTAAATGGGAATATTCTACCTGGCTTCAGGTACAAAAGAAAGACAAGGATAAGTTCAGTATTTCAGTAAAATAAAAAAAAGTATCACCATTATCCTCTGGATGGGACTAAAACCATTTCCCTCCCACAGACACTGTGCCACCAGCAGCAAAGGGATCAACCCTCAACTTCAGAAACTGGGAGCATGCAGTTACCACCTCAATCTGTACTCCAGTCACTCTGAAGCACAACCACCAGCAGAGTTAGGTTGTTTACACAGCAGAGAGTAGCAGTGTTTTTGCTAAAACACTGGAGTCCACAGGGTGCCACAGTCCTCAGTCAACATCTTCCAGGTTCAACACCAAATCAGAGAAAGACCTCACAGCTGTGTGCACATGTGAAAAAGTTTTTTGCAATACTTAGTACAGCCTGATAGAATATTTTGATTGGTTATCGCTGCAAACACCATGAAGCAAATCACTAGAATGAGAATAAGAAAAGTCTCCTACAGTGAAACTGGACTACTTCCTTGACAAAGGAGATTTTTTTCAATTCCACATTTGGTTTCTCTATCAACTAGATGCCTCACCATCATTGAATAATATGAACTAAGCCAGTGTATGGGTACTAGCAATAAATCCCAGGAGCAGAGGCTCTGCAAGGCTTTCTGAGCATTGCCTTCTGGCACCATGGAGCCAGGCACAGCATTTTCTGTTCTTTAATCAGCAGTCAGTAATAAAGGCAACTCTTTTGCCCTGTTGGACTCAAAAAAACCCCACTTCAGAACAGACACAAAACCTCTCTCCTTCAGCTGGAATGCAGAAGGTGAGGAAGTAGAGAGATTTTAACTTTTCTACAACATCTGCTGAAGTACCACCCATGTGTTTCACTTTTCTCGTTCAAGAACACAGAAATACTTTTTTCATGACAAATCTCATACAAGGAGATGACCTGAAAATCACCAATGTGCAAATGAATTCATCAGAATGATTGCTGCTGCTTTGAGGAGACTTGCAAGCTGTGGCAGATAATACACATTGCTATAGCAACACTTACACAAATATATATTTGCAGAAAGGTCCAATCCCCGAGGGACTCATTCAAGCCTTCATGAAAAGTTTCAGCTTGCCAATGAGAGAGCAGACACAATCCCATGAGATGGAAGCAGCCAACGCACCATGTATTGTATGAATTACTGGTCACTAGGGGCTAAAACAAGTGATGGGAAATAGTTTGTGAGAAATCCAACATTCAACTGAAACCCTCCAGAACTAAGGAAAACAAAAGTATTCATAAAAATACATCATCTTCCTATGACAATGCACATCATTTAGGAAACATGGAGTTAACTGTTTGCCCTGAAGAGTTAGATAATCTCTGCTAAGGTGTGCAGACTTGATGCAACATATATCTATCATTGGCTGGCATGAAGTTGCCCCATTAAAAGCAAGCAAAAAGATTCACATACACCCAATGACAAGTGGCAACCAAAACAGGAAAGCACATATTCTATGTATTCCTGAAATAATTTCCCTTCTTGTGTTTTAAGGATCCTCATGTATTAACTTACAATGGAAAACAATTATGCACACACAAAGTATGTGATTTATTCGTAGAGCCTGTCACCTCTGTATAAAATATCAATTACAGCATAATCTGCTGAGCTTTCTTCCAGGGCATCACTATTTTCTGATTTTCATTGAAACCATGAACACAAAATGTAATATGTCAAGCATGTGATGTACTGAGCCAAATGTGCGGTATTTCTAACATGTGGGCTAAAATCACCTTATATTTACATTTACCCTGCACGCAGATACTTAAGTTGAATGTGAAATGATACTTGGATTCAGTTTCCATTGATCTACTGATAATAGTAACATGTCCTTTGAAAGCATTTTGCTTAATTACATCCAAAATTCTTATAGATTTTAAGCTCAATGAGGAGCTCAAATCCCAGTCAGAAACAAAATGTGTAAAGCTGTAGTAGTAGTAGTAGTAGTAGTAGTAGATGAAATTTTGTCCCATCTTTAAGAAAACATTTAGCAGTTGCCCTCTGTCATATTTGTCCATGGTTACATCCTTACATATGATAGGCAGAAAGAAGAAAGGCAGGGGTGAAACCCGGCAGCAAAAAAAAAAATCAAGAATCCAGTCCTGAGATTTATGCAATATAAGGAATTGTGTTTTGCCTCTTTTTTTTACAGTGTCTGTCATCACACTGATGAGCCTCAGCCTAAAACAATGTCAATTTTAAGACCAGCTTATGTGGGTGGCTATTCTAAACGTTGTTGGACAAAGTTGCGTATCATGGATGTCACACAATTGGAGGAAGTTGTAGCCATGTGCCCATTGTATTGTTGACACAAGGCAAGACGTCTTTGTTTACTAGACACTGATTAGATCTTTTTTTGTGTTATATGTCCTTTCCTGATTGGCATTGCTCACTGGCATGCTTCCATGCTAGACCCAGCAACAGCCTTTAGCCAAAGGAATCAGAAACAGCCAGACACTTGCCCTGTCTGGTGCCTGTGGATAATTCTGCTGACACATCTGCCTGGAGAAAGCATGCAGCCACATATCTCTGACGAGAGTTTTCAGCATTAGCAAAAACTTGTAACTACTTATAGTCAGACACTAAATTTTTCCAGAAGAAGGAAGAGGAGTGAACCTAGTGACACAGCTGCTTGCTGGCCATCAGGATCACCTGCCCCAGCACTGTACCCAGCAGTGCCCAGGCATCCTCTCCAGAGCTCACCAGAGCAACTTGAACCCAGCAGGCAGAACGTGCTCTGAAACCCTGGATGAGCACTCACACGTCCCTTCCAGTGGCTCTGCCATGGGACAGCATCTCCAGCAAAGAGCAATAATATGGCAGAAGACAAATGTTATTTCAATGTGCTGAAGTCCTTTCTCCAGTGAACACATGTTCATCTGTCATCATATACAGGGTCACCAAAGGCAGCTGTCTAGTATCCTTTAACTTCCAGATTATGAGTAAAATTGATGCTAAAACAAATCAATTTATGTCTGTTCTCCGAGTTAATCTGTCTTTTGTAACCAACAAAAACTGCTGCTGCTTGCATTTGATGTTCTGTATGAGGAAAAAAATTTCTCTGACATTTCTGGTTATGTTAAATAGCTCTGCACTCAGTAACCCACAATGTGCACAAGAAAAATGTGTATTTTAGAATAATCTCTACATTGCTGTTCCCCTATTGCTCATGCCTGTGTAAAGAGTAAAACAGGTTCTTGAGTTCCTGCAAAACACGACATACTAATCCTCATAAATACCACTAACAAACTGAGCAAGATTTTCTGCCATACCCACTCCTGTCTTTTAAACATCACTCTCAATAAGAGCTGAGTATGGAGATACATCATACACAGTCACTATTTGCTCTATGCCACCGTGCAGAGAATAGTGGGGTGCTGTCTGTCCAACTCTTTGATTCTTTGATGTTTTAAGGAAGCTACCATGAGCTGCTGCATGCAGAATAATTTCACACGATTCCTGAGGTATTAGGCAGTCAGCAGAAGAGGGGAAGCAGAAATAAATCTGACATTAAAATGACAAATTTCCCACAACAGATTTTAGATGGGGAAAAAAGTGTTTTCCCCAATTACATCTGAGGAAATCCCAGGCAAGTTCCTAGGTAACTATGCTTTTGAACTGGGAGAGAGAAGATTCATCTGTCTTGACTTTATAGAGGGAAGACAGATTTTATCTCATTGATTTCAAGAAAAAAATAAATAAGGAAGAACAACTTTACATGATATTTATAGGTAGGAAAAAAACATGGGATGGTCATTAAAGTTTTAATTACTGCTGGCATGCGTAGTAAGAAAGATAACAGAGCATTAAGCAATCATATTCAAGTGCACAAAAATCCTGTCTTTGCCTTTACTGGGAAAATGGCAGCACTGTGTTGGCTGAAAAAAGAAGTTTTGCAAATAGCATTGAACTGCCAAGGAACCAAGACTAAATTCATCACAGAACCTAAAACGCTGGGAGAAATTATTCAAAACTGTAGCAGGATCATCTCGTTTGTTCCACAGGAAAGAGGATTCACTCAGTCACCTCTGAGAGGTGCACCTCCATTTCCATGAGGTGCATCTAGGGTAAGTTTAGAGGGGATCCTAAGAGTCATGCAGGTGGGGCAGCAGGAGAAGGGATCCCTGAGCAGTTCAGCCCTTGATGATTACCCAGGGCACCAGGCCAGTGCTGCAGCTCGTGGTGCTGGAGCTCACACTGATACCAGCACCTGCAAAGGTGAAGCCACATAGGGTACAGTCAGGCTGAGGAACAGAAAGGCCCTGCAACATGATCTGTTCCATCTGCTCTCCTCACAGCCAGCAATTTAATCCCTCTGCAGATAACACCTCACAGGGCAGAAAGAACAAAGCTGTCTCTACTCAGGCAGTAAGGCTCTATGCAATACCACATAGACCATGTCCATATGGGCAAATTTACTTTCAACGCAGACTAAGATGACTATGTCCATTCTGCCTCCAGCCCATGCTCTCTGATTGTCCGTGTCTATCTTGGTCTGCAGGAGAGTTAATTAGCACAGGAGAAAATCAACTGAGGAGTGTGTGAATTATCAATTAAGGATGCCTGTCACAGTTTATACTCTGGTCCTAATATTTTTAGTATGGTCGAGGCACCCAAATCAGTTTTTTTTTGTTTGGGCACAGCTCTGTTCCCACCTAACCAGCTGGAAGCATCACACTCACAGCCCCAGAGCACTGCACCAGGAGCTGGTACACTGAGCAGGCTGAGTCCTTCCTGCTTCCTGCTCCAGGAGCTCGGGAGCAGTGACCCTGACCCCACCTCAGCTAGTTTCCAGCGCCCGTGGGACAGCACACAATAATTGGGAGGACCTCCCTGAATGATTTCACCTGGCAGCATCATGCAGAAACTCAAGCTGGCTTTTTGCAGAGCTGCCTTGGGAAGCCACGGTATCTGTGTGACTCAGATGTTTTATCTCCACTTTCTCCTGGATTATTAGAGCTGACAGACATAACAGCAGTAAGGAAGCATGCAAAAGCTTCATCTACAGACTATCACCTAGGAAAGCACAGATAATAGCAGGAAAAAAGTTAATTTGCACTTTTAGCTTCCATTGCAGACTTTTGTTTGGTACAGTGTCTGTGATATTCACATGCATATTAAATGATGTAGCTTTTATGCATTCATTTATTTTGAACTCCTGCTTATGCAAGAAGGTGTGTACCTGCAAGACTCAGGTCTAAGTGATCATTTCCATCTCCTTCTTTGTATATTATTGATCTCTCTGTACTTTTGCATTATTTCCCCTGGCAAAGCCTTTCAAAGCCAAAGGAAATGAAACAATACTTCCCTCTACTGGGAGGCCCCGGAATTCTGGAAATTAATGTGAAGTGTTAAATTTTTCTGGGCTACTTTTGCTAGGTTGAGGGACAGGCCACAACAGCAGAGGGCAAAGAAGAAGACAGAGAAGAGGTAGAATTTTTTTGTTTCATTTTGTTCTTATCTCTAGATTAAAGATTTGAGGAGTTATTATATAACTCATTCTTTTTCCTGCAAGTTTTAGTTGATGTGCCAGGTTTATTTTAGTTATCAACATACCTCTGGAAATCCTTGTGCCACTCAGACAGTATGTCAAGAGTTTTTAAGTCTTGCTGTGCAATTTTCTGGATCTATTGCATAGTTATTAGTTAGATTTTCTCAGGCTGCAATTGCATGGCCTATTCTAGGACTCCAGTGACAGTTTTGGAAAAAAAATCAATCACCACCAAAGAACATCTTTGAAACTCCCTTTGGGGGTATGATTCAATGGCAAGTTGGGGGAAGTCTCCAGGGGACATGGAAAATTTCACTTGTGGCTTATAGATCTTCTTGAGAAGGCTGTTCCACAGGGCTGGAAAGGGTGATTCCCACTGGAGTCATGGGAGCCCTGAGATTTCCAGCTTTTTTTTATAAATCAGGATCAAGTTAAGCAAGGTCAAGCACCAGCTGTCTCACTCCTGATTTCCAGGCATCATCTACTGGCAGCTGTCCATAAGCTTTTCTATAGATAGAGAGATTTCTACTGGTTGTGGAGGCCACAGGGAAATTTGATAATAGGGGAGATTTATACCAAGTAATTCCCAGATACCGCTGTTACTAATTTTGTCTCTGTCAGGTTGCCTTCCAGCCTCTCTCAGAGTTCTGCACAATGCTTATGTTACCTTCCATACTTTCTGATTGTTCATATCTTCCTTCTATAATTAAATTAGGGCCACGAATGTAAGTTTGTTCAACAGGCTTAACATCACAAATCTGTCTTCATATGAAATCCGAAGTGTCCTGGATTGCTCCTTAAGTGACTAAGTATCATTATCTAACGCCTCTTTAACCGATGAGGTAACAGATGAGGTATTTCAGCCGCTAGTAAAATTACCATTTCTGGGCTGAAGCACAGAACCACACAACAGCAAAACTACAGGCAGGAAAACAGCCACAAAAAAGTTTTTCAACTGAGAACAGGAAGAATTATGGGTAAGACCTCCACGGTCAGACCCTGAGACTATCTTTGGTTTGCATCCAGCCCTTATTGAAGCAAAGCTTTAACGAATTCAATAGCAGTTGCTCAAGGATGGCAGCTCTAATCCGGGGTTTGCATTTTGCCAGTTCTCTGGAATAAACACCTGATGCTTTGGAAAAATCACAGCGCATCCCTCAGGGGCTACGAGAGGTCACACTGCCCTTTCCTGCCTCCTAAGACCCACTTGAATCACAGGTTTAGCATGCTGGCTAAAAAAAACACCAAAAGGTAATAACACAACTTGACTCATGGGCTTGACATGCTCAGCTGAGGACTCTTCCCCCACTTTTTTTCAGTTAGTCAGTTCCTCTTTTTCACATGGAACCTCGGATACTGTGTTTCTTTCCTGTGTCCAGGAACATACTTGCCCTAAATCTGAAAAGGAAGGAAAATGTACTGTTGCTAAAAATGTCCATATCATCCTTGCAGGCAGGTCATGAGCTCTTTACGCCAGCAGCTAGAGGCAGTCATGCTCAGCTAGCTCCATTTGATGAAATCAGGTTCCATGTATGAGTAACTACTTATTCAGCCTCATATAGAATTCAAAATCTGGTCATTTAAAGTCAGAATCAGAAATCAGAAGACCATAGCAGATCACAAGGCCTAAGTCACATTGTAGGAAAGGACTTTCTGTTCTTAATTATTCAGAGCAGTGGGACCTCAAGACTTGGCATCTTGCATTGAGGAGAAAAAAGGCCCTTTTATTTGGTAGAAAAACAGCACAGCAACCTCCCAGAAACAACATAGCTGGAAAGAATAGAGCTGGGAGATTTCCTTTTAGGGCAAGTCTCTCAACCATTCACTGATTTATTGTTAACATTTGTACTGCTGCTGTGCTAAAAGGTCCCAGCTGGCTTGGGCTCCACTAGGCTAAGTACCATGCTGATGGCTTTATCTGCAACTTGAGGCTGCAGTTCAGCCTGTAGCCCAAAGACCAAGATCAATGATACTTCACACAGCTGAAGGGTGACCTGCTTGTTGTTTAAGCCAGAAAACTGTGGCAGAGGAGATGTTCCCAGCTGAGGACTGTCCTTGCAGGTAGAGTGTTCACTACTGTCTTAACACTTTTCATTCTGAAACTGAGACCAAATTTGAGCAAAATAAATGAAAGCTCCAGCCTCTGCAAACTTTCACATCTGATTATTCAGACCTGTATGTCTTGCTACTGAAAGCAAAGGTCCGTCATTCCTCATTATAAATAGGCATTTGCAAAATGGAAGGAAATTTCAACCAGGTTTATGAGATGCACCTAAATGTGGCAGCAACTGTTTCAAAAAGGCCTGATAATAACTCACTGCATTTGCAGCACCGGTCTCACACTGGATTTGCTCACTGTGGTTAATGAAGTTGTAAATTCAACCATTGCAACCTGTTCGGCTCAATGATCTAAGAGATCTTTTCCAGTCTTAATGATTTTATGATGCTTTTGGGTTTTTTGGTGACTCTTGCTCACATGTGGAACTTGTTCCTCAGACGGCACATCCCCAGTGTGACTGGAAAAAAATTGTGCATCCTCTTCATGGTACCACCTATGGCTAACCTGCCTGATTTGACCATTTTTTACCCCTCAAAAGGCACAATCTGAGGAAATAATACCCTTCAGCCTTGCACAAAACCATCCAAGCTGTTCCACATACCACTTGTATTTGGCTGGGCATGGAGATAATTCTTTCAGGCTGGAGAGCACTAGAAACCATGGCTTACAGCAGCTGGGAGCTGCTAAAATAAGCCTTTTCCTGTATGTGTACTTGAAAGTAAAGATGTAGAGTCCCAGGACTTGAGGTGAGGACGCAGCACCTGAGGGTTGGTTAGCAGTGTGTGTTTGTGTGCCAAGCTTCAGCCTTATGGGTGCTGCAGGGTAGCATGAGACAGTCATGGGGAGACTAACCCTAGATGGCTTCATTCTGTGGTTCTGCCTCTGTGACTATAGCCAGTAAGTTTGCTGTAAGAGCAGGATTTTGCAGATATATAGAAATGATTGTATATTTTATATATATATATATATATAAAATGTTATATATATAATATATTATAATAATACCATACTTCCTAGTATGTTTAAAAAGAGTTGAAGAAAGCAAAGATCAAGCAAATAGGACAATGTTTGGTCATAAAATCTTCAACATAAAAAATTGAGCACTTTAAGATCCACTGCCCTCTATTGCCACACTTTTTTTTTGGTCTCTGTCTCCCAGACTATGAATGATTGGCTGCTTCAGACTGGCTATTGTTGCACAGTCTTCAAACAGCATGTAGTTAAGATTTTACATGTCCTCCCTGTGAATTATTAGACTTCACTGCACAAAGGAATCTAAGAAGAGTTTTTGAAGATAACACCCCATAGGTTAGCCCACTTGGCCTCTGTTTGCCAAGACATAGCCTTAGAAGGAATCATTTGTCATAGGGTCTCCATGTCCTGATGCAAAAATATGGCACAACACTATGAGATCCCCTTTTCTTGTCGTAAGTACTAGATACCACATTCTGTCAAAGACCACAGGATGTGCCCCGATCATCCTTCACCTAAGGTCTGAAACCCAAAACCCCACAGTGGTTCTCTGGGAGCAAACATCAACAGCATCAGAGCTGTTCTGCTTCCAAGATCTTATTTCAAGGTGGTATGACATTCTGGAACACATGGTCTAGGCAGCCACATGACATCAAATACAAAGCAGGTTTTGCAACAAAAAATTCTGAGGCATGTGTTACCCAATCAAAATAGCATTATAGCTCACTAAAATAGCCACTATCCATGTTTGATTTTTTTTTCTCAGCTGCCTTAAACAGAGCATTCAACCCAAATAATTGAATATTGTCCTCAGCTTTTTTCACAGGGCCTGTTTTCTAAATCCTCTGGAGTTTCTCTTCAGCCCACCTTTGGTCTCCACCGACTTTGTCTGCATTTGCTATTCCAGATATTGTTTATATGCTCCAGAATCACTTTAAAATAGCAGAATAAGTTTTATAGAGCAAGGTCAGAGAGTGGGGGAATAGATAAGCAGTTTACCTCAATGCTCACTGGTGCTGCTCAGTAAGCACAGTGGAAGGGCAGTGCCTCCCCATGCTTCCTGCTCTGGCTCTGCATATGGCTGACTGCTGTTTGGCTTGCACTCCATCACGGCCCCCACATCCCCTTGGATTTGCTTTGTTGTGGCATAAATGCCTACATCTTGTTTGCAATCCTGCATCTGATTTCACTTCACTAGACACAGAACTTCTTACCTGATGATCTCAGAGATCTTTTACAACCTTAACAATTCCAGGATTCTGTAAATCAATCAACTGAAGTTTGATAATGACATTTCCCCAATGGATTTAACTTGGCATTCTCCTGCTCTCCTCAGTAAACCCCATCCATCTTAGATTGATTATGCCTTGCATTTCTTCACTAGCTCATGATAAAATTCATCAGTCCCTGTTAAGACAACTAATTTATCAAAAGGTTTGCTGTTATAGTGCATGTACAGAGCCCCTCATGGGTAAAACTATGTTGGAACCAGAAATGTGAGGGAAAAAACCTAACATGGATTATTTCAGACCCATCTTATTCTTTGTAGACTGGTCAAAGGAAAGAAAACAGGTGCTGTTTTGACACATGGGACATATTGCTTTCTAGGACAACAAAAAGTTCTCAGACATGGACAAAATATTTTGTGTCTGGTGATCTTAAATCTGGATAATCTGGCTACATAAATGTGGATGAACTAGGAATACAGCTTTTTTGCTGGGTCTATTACAGTTCACCAGTCTTCCTCAGTGAGAAATTAATTGGCATGCTTCTTCCTCTACTTCAAATGTGTTTCTAGAATTTTATGTAATCTCTAAACTGTCACTCACTTTCTCCTTATGTTCTCCTTCCTCTCTTAGTTGATCCTGATACATTTTAAGGCTAAGGATTGTACTCTCCCCTCATGTCAGCACAGACCAGAGGTCTCCCTGAGTTCTTGTGGAAATAAAAAATCAAGCCCCAGTGTAAAGATTTCTAGTGCTGGAGTCTCTACTACTGCCATAACTAAGCAATTCCCACTGCCTGGCTCATGGCAAATAAGTAAATAGTGTCTTGATTTAAGTGTCCGACAATCCAACAACAGCACCAGGAGGAGAGCCCAGCCACCTGGTTGGCCCAGCATCCACCTGTCTCTTCAGCATCACCCCCCCTGAAAATCTAGTTTTTCCAATGTTCTTCTTTGGCTGTACCTCTACATTTGAAGCTGAAAACGACCTACCAAACACTATTGATTGAAACATTATGTTATCATATTACTTTCAATAGCACTCTACTCCGACCCAAAATAGCATTTGCCTTTGATCCTCTGTACCAGATGTTTTCACTGAGCTACCCAAAATGACATCTGATTCCCTGAGTGACTAAAAATCCTTTCCAAGTCAAATTACTCTTTCCATTTGCATATGCAGTGTTTAATATGATGTTGTGTCATTGTGTTGGGTAGCTGAGTTTGGTCTGACTGTGAGTTACACTATTTTTATTAAACTAGAAAAACCATTATGTGCAAGATTAATGTCTGATTTTCTTCACTCCCTCTTCCACCAGCTTATGAAGACAAATGGTTCTAAACCATCAGTCAAGGCAGATCTATGTGTTATCAAGTCAGATCCTTCTGGTTTTTTTTAACCAGTTACATGATCAGGCCTGACATTAATCCTCTTGTTTACTGAATAGCTAATTGTGGGAACTTTTCAAATTCCTATTCAGATCCCTGTTCAGAAGAAAGCATATGCACTATCACTACATCACCTTGTCTCTCTAAGAAGAAAGGTGACACCACACTAGTAGAACAGCATGAAAACTTTCCATTTCTTCTGAGGCATCAAATTCTGGTCAATCTCCTCTAGGATACAAGAAAAAAAAAAAGAAAAAAAAAGAAAAAAAGAAGGTACTTGGAAAGATAAAACCATACAGTACTATTGATTTGTCATTACATGATAACTCTTCAGAACATAAATGCAAATTTTTAGGTAGTCGGAAGCAAAATGTCAAATTAAAACCATGGTCCATCAGTGCTATTCATGTGAGGGTGCCTCAATTCACTGAGAATCTCTCACAATGGATCCATTGGAAAGCTCCTTGACAGCTTTTGGACTCTGGTCCGACAATAAAAGATATGTCCCAACATATCCCTAAGGGGCAGAAAACAGCAAACCTGTATTTACACAGCTGTGGCTTGGCCCAACCAGGTGATAAGACCAGAGGTGTTTTACCATCCTTAGGTAAAACCATCTGCCACCCTCAACAGATCCTCTGCCTGCCTCACCAGGGTAAAAAATCAGGTGCTGGGTTTCTCCCAGTGGAATCAGCAGCTGCTAATTCCCTTCTAGATGGCTTCCAAGAGCAGCCTTTACTTTTGAAGTCCTTAAGCCTGTTTTGCAAAATGGTTCCAGCTTGCAAGGGAATTTCACTGAGACCAGAGACTGAGGATGTCCTGGGAGACTTAGGAGGTTCTCAGCACTTAGTAAGGCTGGGAGAAGGTCTGGGTTCCTGTACGACCTCCAAGAACTGCCTCTGCATTTTATCCAAACAATGCAGATTATTAAAGAAAAAAGTATGTTGGACATGTTCAAACCGGTTTGTCTGATGCAAAACGTTGTGCAAACAGAAGTAGAAATAAGGTCATTTTGCAGTCTTGATTTGTCCCAATACAGTGAATAAAACCAGCCAACCAGTGCCATCTGAAAAGCCTCAGACATTTTATAGAGTCTTCTTTGCCCTTCAGGGACAGAAAAAAAAAGAAAGGAGGGAGGAGGAGGGAGGAGAGGGGAGGGGAGAGGAGGGGAAGAAAAAAATCTTTCCTGCATCTGTTTAAGGAAAACTCCAGACAGTGCTTGATTTCACATTTGTGGGAGAACGATTATGGCCAAAGATTTGATACGTGGTTTTACAGCACAGAAAGATATTCTGGGTCATTTTACAGCCACTAAAAATGTTGTGTTCTGGTGTGGATAAACACTCCATTATCTGAGAAGCTGATTCATTATTCCTCAGTGGTAGTGTCATGACATATTTTTAATTGTGAGCTTGTGGTGATAACAACTAAAAGTGCATCATCTTTTCCAGGAAGTTATTCTAATGCAGAGATCCATTTCATCTGATTTCTCTATCGACTTGTGCTGCATGCCAAAATAACAAGTCATGCCTTCATGTCACCACTAGAAATGAGCTTAGCCAGCGTCCATCTCCAGACAGAAAACATACCCAGAGTCTGGAGGGATTTGAAATCACTAAATCATAGATCAGGAAATAGCTTCCAAAAACAGAGATTAGAAGACTTTGGTGTGATGGGAATAGAGGTTGGGGAAAAACAAAGAGCAAGAAATTGCAATAAAATTTTGGGGATCAATGAAAGCACTTTAAATGCAGTTTTGTTGTGATACTTTAAGTAATTAAAGGCTCGTGAATGTGACAAGAAGAATTTATGCCAACATGCTAAAATCATGAAGAATTAGTGTGCTATTCCTAGAGATACAGACAAGAGATTTTGGGGCCATTCTGATAGCCCCCTGAGCACTGCTGCTGCTGCTGCACCACAAAACTGGCACCCAGCCAGCAGCGGGGACGCTGAGGGCTCCATCTCTCTATTACAGCTTAGCCACTGTATCTTTCACCAAAGTGAAGCTGTAAACTCTACCTAAAGAAAGTATTTCAATCATTCGAAGTGAAGAACTCTGAAAATTTTGGACAGTTTGTTCACCTATAACAATATCTTGAAGTAAAATTCATCAGCCTTCAATTCATCAATCTTGAAGTATTTTGCTGACAGCACTCTCCAGAAGCCTTTTTTGGCGTGTCTAACTCCAAGGACCAGACCATGGCAGTAACACTGTGACTTACTTGGCAACACGTTGCCATACATTGCATCCGTGGCTTGGATGACGCGTGCAATAGACCTCTTTTCCCCAAGATATTTACTTCAAGGCCACATCCTCCCCATTCTCCTGAAGCCGGGCAGAGGGTCCCCACGTTCCACTGCTCTCGTGTGTGTGTCGCAGGTTTGCCACTAGAGGACACTGAATCAACATGAGACCTTGCTGAGGTCTGAAGTGGGGGGCGCTGCTAGGAATGGGATGGGGGGCTCTGTGGGCACACACCACTGCCTTCTCCCACTTATGAAAACTCTGGGAAAGCTGGAAACTGGATGCGGGTGGGTCTCAGTTTGCCACTCGAGGGTGTGACTTTCTTGGATGATTTCCATCCCTTTGGGTTTCTTTCATTTTATATTTGGGGTGCATTTTTTATACCGCAGGGGAGGAAAACTGGGAAATCAATGTTATTTTGCTTTGTGCAAAGCTCTACGTGTTTGTTTATGATGGGCTTTTTACTAGGGAGCCCATTCAAAAGGAATTGTGAAAGAAACCAAACAGGAAAGGGTGGAACAATAATCTCGATAAGAAGCATCACAGGCAATGCTCAAACACAATAGTCAGATTTACAGCCTGGAAGATGTGAGGGCTCTGCCCCAACCCAATGAAACTGTTGTTTTTCCAGGGCTGTAGATCCGGAGATCAAAGGGTAAAGATCAAGCCTGCAGAAGAGGCAGGAGAGAGGGGGATGCAAACGTTCTTTTAGTCCCCTGAGGCTGAGAGATGTATGAAGTTCTGACTTGGCCTCCAAGAGAACAAAGTCTCATCCACTTATGTAAGTAATTCTTCACTATGAAGAAACTCTTTAATGGTAGGAAAAAACCCGTAACATGCCTTCTCCCAGGAGGGGCTTCCTACCTTACCACAGCTGTTGGTCTGTCATGGGTATCACTCTTCATGAATGAGGAGCTGGATCCAGGGAAATTCTTAGGGTGGGGGCTGCACCAAATGCCAGCACACCAACAAAGTATATCCAACACAGGGCCGGTTCCTGGCATAGGCAGAACAGGCAACAGACTTCTTGAGGAGAGCAGAATGGACCAGGGCCCCTTTGTCCTCGGCCTCTCTCAGGAAAGCCAGTGCAGTTTCTGGCGCCAAGGGAAGGTTAAGTCAGGCAGGTGAGTTAACAGCTCTCTCAAAGAGCCAGGACCCTGCCACAAAAGACATTCTTGCTTTCCCCCCACTGCACTTCTCACAGATTCCCATGCAAGGAGGATCTGTGCCTTTCCAAGGTCTCCCTCTTGAAATCACCAACCTGCTATACCTTTCCCAGTATCTCTCCCTTCCCAATGCAGGCAACTTAATACTGCAAGGGATGGGTGCTATCAAGGGTGGCCTAAAGCCAGCTCCAAGCAAAGCCTTGGCAAGGCACCTGAGGAGAAGCCATCACCAAAATTAAATCACCATGGAAATGACACCAAGGCACCACCACCACCTCTGGGAAAGGAGAATAGTTTCTCCATGAAAAGCATGGCACAGACCCTGTGCCAGTGGAAAGGGACAAGCATGTTTGCATGTAAAATGGAACAGCCACTGCACCAGGGTGCAGCTGCACTGGCAGTGCTGCCAATGAGAGAGAGGACTGGCACCTGTCACATTCCAGCATGGAAACCTATGCTAAGTTTGTGGGAGTATTCATAGCACTGTGGTGAGTACACAGTGTCTCAGAGCTGATTTTGGAAATAAAGGTCCCTTATGACACTTCTCTTCACTTTTCTTCTTTGGACGAATACATTAGGGCAGAGTCAATTCCTGTTCATCACCATTAAACACAGTATAGCAGCCTTTGCACCAAATATTGCTACTGGCAAACATCTTCAGCTGCTAAATCCTGAAGCAGGAATGGAAGGACGGTAGGAGCATGCAAACAGTACTGCTATTTCCAGGCTGTTCTTCCCAGAAGCTACCCATAAGTGTCTCTCATGATGGGCCAGAGTTGAGGTACAATGAGAACAGAAGAATGGAAGAAAATAATTTTTTTTTAATTGATGACAAATATCAACCGTTATTGCGTTACTGTATTTTTAATGCCACTAGACAACACGCTGTTACCCCAAAGCTGCAGGGAAATTCCACCAATTTCCTATTCCCAGCAGGTAGAACAAGCTCACAGAGGGGAAGCAGATCCAATTCAGAGAAGGGTTGCAAACCACCATCTCAGGAAGAATCCCAGCCAGGTTAGTAGAGGATGTTTGATGGGAGAAGGAAGAAAAGAGGTTGACTTCACCAGTTACCCCCTAAGCCTTTGGCTTCTTTTTTAAAAGGGTCTGTGTAGCAAATCTGGTATCTTTCTGAAACATCAAAGCAAACCATTCATGAAATTATGAGACATTCTTCTCTGTTCTTTTCATCCATACTGTTGCCAAGCTTATCCCCAATCCATAGGCAGCCCATGACAAGGTAAAGTTGCATTTGTAGCAAGCTATTTGATGAGAGAAAACAAAAATCTGGCTGGTTTAATATCCAAAAGGGTTTTAAGACAAGCAAGAGAGATTTTTTCAAACAGAGACAAAGAGGGAAAAATTAAAAATTAAGTATCTGGAAAACTTGCCCATGTCAAAATTCTCACAGCCACCAAGAGGCAAGAATACAGCTCTAAATCACAGCATGAGACAGGAGGGGCTGCACATCCTTGTCATGCCCAGCCAAAAGCAAGAGCCTGAAAGGAATCTAGATAAATGCCATATTGACATAACTCATACTTTCTTTCACCTCTCTGGCCCCATCCCTTAGGATTATATCAAGATAGATTGTCACTGAGTTATCCAAACTCTGCAATTCTCAATTCTATGTGGGTGCAACCCCCACCTCACCTACCCCTCACCTCTGCTCTCTGGCCCTGACCTCAATGGGAGCTCAAGGTGGAGTCTCTCACATACCTTCAATCTCACTCCAGAGACTCTAATGACAACATCCAGTGCTTGTTTAACTTCTGGGATTGCCAGAAAGAGCATATTTAGGAAAAAATCTGAGAAGTTGCCCCTTCGTCTTGTGCTCTATGGAAGTTCCTGGCTCCTGCAAGTCTCCCTGTACCAAAGCTAACTATTAAGCTCATGTTATTGAAGCTCATTTCAGTAACAGCAGTTGCCCAGCAAGCACTACCTTCAAACTGCAAAAACCTTCTGGAATTCACATTAACATATAAAGGACATTTTGTTGTATCAAAACACTTTCACTTTTTAATTCTCTGCTGTTATTCACATGCATGAAATGGGGATAATTAGCAGCCAAAAATGTTTCACAACTTCTAAAAGGTAGCAGTTGTATCAAGTGTGTCAAATGTCTTCCTAGCAGCATATGTGTACATATTTTTTAGTATTCATTTCTGGTTTATTTTTAAAAAATGAATTGAAATTAAGACACCTGCTGGTATTCAACCTCTACTTAATTTCAATTACCACAAGCACATAATAGAATAGCAAATACAGGCAATTTCAGATAGTTCTACCATTTCCATTATATTCCATCTCTTGTTTAAAAGAGCTGTTATGGGCTATTTTGATGGAAAAAAGTTAATTTTATGTTCTGATTTCCTTTTTTGTTGCAGAAGATAGAGATGTACAAGATTTCAAAGACTCACAAATTGAACAGTTTTACAACGCTGCAGCACAATCTGCAGATTACAATCTCCATTCCATGCATATTCAGAAGCAACAAGCAGAAGATTTTGAGAGATATTCAGAAATATACAGTTATGGGATGAGCTTTTGTAATCAAAACCATCGGCTTTAAATTTTGAGTACTATTCATTCACTGCTTGTCCCAGCATTCATGTTAATGAAAAGAGCTGTGAAAATCCCTGTCCCAGCTGATTTATAATAAAGCTTTCAGATAGGAAATGGTATATGCTAAAGATAGTACAAAAGTCTCAAATATTTTTTAAATTAGTTTTTGTGTAAGTATGTTGTGAAAAATAAACTTCAGCTGTGGTGCTAGCTGCAAATAAGAAATCCAACCTGTTAGGTACAAACTCCTTGCAGTGGACCACCTTTCTAACTGGGTTGCACCATTTGGAAACACCACTGGGTTGGAGCATAACAGGCTCTTGCTGATGTTGCTTGTCATAGCTCCAAATACAAAGACTCAGAGAGCAAGTTGTAAGAGGTCAGGTTTAGCTGTTTAATACCTTCTCAAACATTTAAGTTTACAAAATAAGCATGTTGTTGGTGGTGGTTTTATTATTATTATTACTACTACTACTGCTAGGGGAACTCACATATGGAAAGTAAAGCTATGTGCCATTGTACCATGAATTCAGCTACCAGCCATGGTTTTTTCCACCCCTTTCAAATCATTTTGCAATTTTTTTCTAACAGATCAATAGCTCAAAGGTTGCAGCTTTTCTGGGTTACAGCCCAAGGCAGCCACTTTCATCCGGAGTCAGGCTCAATCCTAGTGGTACCTGTTCAGGGGGTCCACAAATATGTAGTAACTTACAGCTGAGTTCAAGGTAGTTTTGAGAGTAAAAGACACAAGTCCAATTTACTATGGAAGAGCAGAGTATGCCTGGTCTGACACCCATAAAAATCTGAGCAGATTGCACACCTCCTTACCTTGTGCTTAACAACGAAAGGCAATGTAATGTGGTACAACCTGTGTACATCCAAAATCCTGCCTTTACAATCTCTGCCACAAGTCTCTTTCCTCTTTCCAAAGCAGAGGTGGAGGCAGAAAGCAGGGCCTCTTGGTGCTGATCTTCTTCAGACAATCTCTGGCAGGAGGCAAGTCCCAGGTCCAGCACTGGTGTGAGATCAACAACAGCTGTCCAGGGACGCCCTGGACCAAAGAGAGCTGGTCTGGCTGTAGGAGAGCAGCAGCAGTGAGGATCCGAGGTGGAGAAGGAGAGGACAGTGCTTCATTAGCTAACAAGCTAACAGCAAATGGGCACAGAGACAGCCCATGCTGAGGCTGCTCAGTGTATTGTTTGAACCAAAGGTCTCTGCAGAAAAAAATATCCAGAAGTAGATGGGTCTGGCTTGGAAATGATCCCAGGTACATCCAAGCCCAACACTGCCTCACTAGCCTCACTTCTTTTAAAAGTCTCTTTACACTGAATGTAAAATTCGATTGGAGGTTTTTCAAACCCATGCATACGTTTTCTCATTTAACAGCTTTTTTTTTCCTTTTTGTGGCATGGCTGCTTAAGAGGGTAAGCTAAATAAGTATAGTTTTAACTTTTCTACTTACAGGTATCTCCTATTCTCCTGTGAAATGCTGTATTTTATTATAAACTAACTAATTGCTGTGAAATGCTATATTTTATTATAAAAATGTTCCTTATGTCAATTTTTGTGATGTGAGCAGGACTTCCATTCTCTCATTGGCACATGACGGCACAGCTACCAGACATGACTACACCTCTTCAAGATTTATTGCAGCTTCAGTGGGGTTTTGGGCTTCAAAGGGCTTAAGGCCTCTGCAACAAACAGAAACAATAATTCAAGGGCAGGTAAGAACACCTTTACAATTATAGACTGTCTATATTTCCCCCAAACAAGCAAAACTAGGTTTTATAAGAAACAGTAGGTGGAGTCAGCTGCAGATGCACATTGGGAGATTACAGGGTGTAGGTATGCAGCGTCTCTCCAAACAAAACTCTTTCAAAGTACATCTGCAGTGAGACAGGCAATATATCAAAAAATACCTGGGCCTTAAGCCTAAAAAGACAAGATGGGCAATGAAATCCATAAAGCCTTTTAAACTATTTTGAAAAATTACAGATTAAGCAGAGGAAAGCATTTTAAGCAAGATTTTAAACCATTTATTAAAATGGTTTAAAATATATGATATTCTGGATATAACCATCATCAAAACACAGACTGCAACTCTAAAGGTGATGGAGGAGGGAATTACTGTGGAGTTTTTTTATCAGAAAAAGAATAAAAACTCCTACTTAATGTCAAAAAAATTAATGGCAAATATGACAAATTTCTAGTGCACTGTTAAAGCTCCTGTTAAGAAAGGAAGGAAATAGAAATGGAGTTCTCAGCTCCTGGTTCACAGGGTCTCTGCTAAACAGCAGTAAGACACGATTGCCCTCTGCATCTGTCTGCCCCTGCAGCACTTTGCTGCTGCTCGTTGCTGGAAGTTGCCACCTCACAAGCTGTCACAACCTGCTGAATAACCATATAGAGAGAAGGAGACAGGTGTTTTAATATTTTCTGTGTTGCTTATTAATGTTGTCACAAGCTAGGAATCTGGGAGACCATCCAAAGATGACCTTTGTTTCTCATCATCTTAAAGGCTTACCTCCTTTTTGTTTTACCCAATTCCCATGCCATGCCAGCTCGCACTGTTCAGTTTAGTTTCTGGACTCCTGGAAACGGCTCAGCTCTCAGATGTCTCATCCCTCTGTCTTGGTAAACAACAAAAAACGTGCTACATTTAATCTCCCCATTTCAAACCACCACAACAGAAACCTTAGTACTACCTGCTTGGGTCAAATGGATATTTTAAGAAAACAGCATGTCTGTCTGTCTGAGACAAATGCCATGCAAATTCCATGCCTTCTTAAAAAGTATATGGAAGTTTTCCATGCGTCAAATGCCATCATTGTAACTCTTCTTGTTGCTACACCAACAGAGTGGTTGTGATTTTGAATACTTAAAGCACAGAGGAGCTGGCAGAAATCCTTGTTCTCTGAAGAAAACTCTCCCCTTCCACATGTTCACAAGTTAATAGCACTTCCAGAAGCACCACGATGAATTTGAGGAAGGCAGAAGTACATTCAGTGATGCAGTTTTGGAATGAGGAGACACTCAGTTCCTCTGCCTTCAGTTGCTCAGTGGGAGAGTCAGGGGTTGTACTTGATACCCTCCCTGAGTCTCTGTTTTGGTGAAAGTCTTGGAGTCTTCATCTGCTTTGTCCTATCTATGATATCACATTGGTCTAATTAAGGAATCCCCTTCAGCAATGACCAGATACTTTCCAATGACCCTGTACAACATTTCACCTTGCCAAGTTCATAGCAAGGGAGCTCCTCACAGCCAAAAGCTCTGGGTTTATCAACTGCTTTATAATCATTTACAAAATAGCATCACTCTTGAAACTTCTACCTAAGAACCTGGAATACCACTGGCTTCCCCCACATCTGCACACCTTTAGAACCAGTTCTGAGAAAGATGACAAGTTCTGCTCGAGGCTCTGCATTCTCCTCTGAAGTTCACCCCTCACCTGTGATTTCTGTATCCTCTTCTTCCTTTCCAACACCTATTAGTGTAGAATATTTGCATCATTGCTTTGTGCACCATGAACTACAATTTTATGCTGGTCTCATAGTCTAAAATACTTTTTGAGTCCTAAATTGTCCTCTAGACATGCTACATTTCTTTAGCCATCTTTTATCAGCAAGGCTTTTTTACAAAGATAATCCGTTAAACAATAGTCACGAAATAATTTCTACCCTGTGTCACCAGGGCTCAGTTACCTGAAAACAGCACACATCACAACAAAATCACACACTTGCACAGCCTTGGCTCAAACATGACTGTCACCAAAAATGGCCTCTTTGTCAATACTCCAGTAGTTATACACAGCAGGCATATAATTCAGGACTCAGTGGATATTCTTGATGCTTCAGGTTTTAACTTTTATATTTTTCAGATTCTGTGCTTCTTTAGTGTGTAGTTCTGAGCTTCATATTAAGGAATAGGAAGCTCTCTTCACAGAGTAGGTAGGTAGACAAAACAACTCCTTCTCTAGGTGGGAACCAAGGACAAATGATCCAAATTTCAGGCTCAAGAGCATAAACAACAGTGGAATGAAGAGGGAAAAACAAGAAGGATGGGACTGCATAACCTAAAGCTATAACTGGACAATTAACTCCAATATGCTAATAGACCAGAACTTACAAATATGAGAGACCCCATGACTGGCCGTGCATTTTGTGACCATTTTGGGTTCATCTTGGGTGTAGCCCTGGCTGGGCTCTTGTGCTGCCCAAGGTGTACCCATCGAGGCCTATTCTTTAGCTCTGTCTAGTCTCTGTTCTAGGTCGGCCTTCTCAAAGCATCAGTTTTGGCGCCCCAAGTGGAACAGAAGGCGTCTGCAAAGCCCCCTAGACCAGAGGAACACCCAGCTCCTGCCCCCGCCGCTGCTGCCATGTCAGTCAGTTGAATAAATTATTCTAAGCAATCCATCCCACAATATTTAATTTGCTAGAGCTGCACATTCCTCTTATAAGCATATACTCTCCTAGGATCAGATTCCAAGTCCACGTCACTGAGACTGCCATAATACAGGTGACCTTTCCCTGGTGAAGAAACACTGCCATTTCTTTCAGACATCTTCCATCCTAAGTAGGAAGTCTTCAGGCATTTTTTCAATGGGCTTTGCAAAAGCCAGCTGATTGACCAGCTCTCACCCATACCATTTGTCTGTTTTTCATGAATGAACAAGTCGTTGTCCACACAGTTTCAGTGGCTATCAGAGACCACTATCTGAGTAGCACTAATTTTGCTCACAACAACTTCAGCCTCCCATATTTAACACAACATAAAATTCTAATTTTTTAATCACTACATACTTTTGCCAAAATTCTTTTAAATAGGAGGTCTTGTCAGGTTTTGGTGACAGCTCCATCCAGCCATGTCAAAGCCTTCGGAAGGACTTCTCTCCCTAAATTAAAATCCAGACCAGTTCTGACTCAATATCAAACATCACATTCTAAATTTCATGGAGAGCTGAAGTCACACCAAAACATGATGAGATTTGCTTGTCGGTTTGGCTTTTTTACCAGAAAGAACCTGGGATAATGAAGCCTGGCAAGCCAATGATGAATAGTCAGAATGTACTGTAGTTACTATGTAGTATAATTGCAGCAATTATTAATTACCTGCCATTCTGCCATGCCAGAGAATTTCCTTTTCCTGACAGTCTCTTCCCCTTGGAGCTTATTAACGACTTCTGACAATGAACTTCTCCTGTTTTATCCTTGCTATATATTCCTTTCATATCAAAAATTTTTAATAAATCAAGTCATTGCTTTGGACAAAGGCTTGAGAACATGTAAAACTTCCAAAAAACATGCTTCAATTTATAAATCCACAGAGACCAAAATTACAGTTGTAAAGCCCCTGCTGATCTTAACCCACAGGCAGCCTCTTTCCTCAGCACAGCAGGGAAACCTCTGTCTTCCTTTGTGTGCCTGCATCTCTGCGTACCATGGGTACCAAGCTCTGCACCCCGCAGGAGAACAAGGCAAGCAGAGCAAGGGGGCCTCTCCGTCCCAGTGCTCTCCTCCCCGCAGCACTCATGCCCCTCATGCAGGCAGGATCAGGGCCCCCACCACTTTGGCAGACAGGTCTGTAGGATGCTCCCTCTCTGCACCTCCCACACCAGGTCCTCTACTCTCGGGTAGATAGATTTGGGTAGTTGGAAATATGGAGAAATATCTACAGACATTGGCAAACGTGTCTTCATCCCAAGAAGCTGTATCTAGAGTACATACACACGTTTTACTCACACTCATGGAATTGACTTCTGATGTGAAGCCAATAATGAAGGTAAAAACCACAGCATTTTAAAATACACCAATGTAGTCAACGCAAGGAAAAACACAATTTCCAAGCATGACTTTAAAAAAATCTCTGTCATGTGATGAAGACATGCTAGAATGCAACTTTTTCTTATTTTCATCAACTCATACTCAAAAGTTTTGGCTTAACTAACAATAATAATTGCAGTAATAAGCATTACTTCCCTATCACCAAGTTTGCTATGTTTACCTAAACAAAAACAGACATGTTTTAAAATAAAACTCTGTCACTGTATTAAACAAATGAGTGCTTAAAATGAAATTTTTGGCAAGAATCGGTGAGTTTTCCCATCCTTGTGCATGTATCACCCTCCAACAAAAAAACTGAGCACTTGCTTGAAAATATCCTGAAAGTAAACAAACAAGCAAACAAAAAGAAATCCAAACAACCAGAAAGAAGAAAGGTATGTACATAGAAATGGAGTAATGAAAGAACACATGTATTTTGTAGTGCATTGACAGCTCTTTTCAGCATATTGTCTGACATAAATTCAAAGGGCAGCTTTAATGACAGTAGCTGTTTCAGGAGGAAGCATCCTCCATCCAGTCACTGCTTCAGTCAAGCCTCACTGTTGTGGACACATTTTGAACATCTCTGAATCACCTGACACACTACTGATAGGAGAAAATTATGCACTCAGCCCTTTCTACATACAATTTCTCATATATGAATTAAAGTGCTTGTTTCAGAAAGAGTGGACTTTTCCTTTTTAGTATTTTGATGGAAGAGAGCATTCAAAAGATTACTTACAGAGCCATATGATGGGTCTTCCCATGCCTCCAGCAGGCCCCCCTTCCCAGGGTATCAGGCCCTGGACCACACAGACTCACTTCAGTGTCTGAATTCCAGACATGAAAATATTTCTTCTGTTGTTAAAATACACTAAAGTGGACAGATACAGCCTATATCACCATAGTAATCACCGCTTTAAAAAAACCAAGACACCTTACACAATGGAGTTTGGGGTTTTTTCCATGGCACATTTTTGCTGATTTTTAAGATTTGACTGGCACTATACTCTCCAAAACTTGCCAACTTAAGAGTCACATATTCTTTATGCAAGTTGTTTTTTCCTACTATAGTACAAGCAAGAGCTGCATTTGTCACCGTGGGCACATTTACAGCTTCTCTGAAGTAAGAAGGGCTCTTCAGTGCTGCCCACTCATGGCAGATAAATTAATGCCTGCCAGGTCAAGTTCATGGAGTCCAGAGGCAGTACATTATTCCCAGCCACGTGGCAGAGAGAAGCTTTTATCTAGTTTTTGTTTAAAGTGTAAGAGACTGCTTGGCTTTAACCAGCCTGCTTAGTTGAGCCTGCAGTTTCTTTGTATATAGTCGAAAGGCTTTGAATAGTATTTGACACTTTGGCAGGCACTTCAGCTCCTTTGCTCCATAACAACCCTCTTTTCTTCCGTACACAATAGTAGATCTCCCTCAAACTTGATTTACCATATACATAAAGGAGACCTCTCTCCCTTCAACCACCCTCTTTCTTTAGGCTCATGAGACCTTGAAACAGTGCCACTACTTGTCCCAACAACCAGCCCTGGCTGAAGTTTTATTTGCCACAACAGGGACGAAGTGTTCCCATGCCTTCCATGGGGACCAACCTCACCATAGCACAGCAGAGCTGTTGCTGGTGAGGCCATGCAGGGACCACCGTACCTCCAATCCCTCCTTCTAAATCCTGCAGGAACCATGATGAATGTTCCCTTGGCCTTCCTGGCTTCTGATGCCACCACTGTGTTTGCAGAAAAAGTCCAAGTAAGTAAAGGGCAAACTCGCCTAATGAACGCATTTATCATGTTTCCAACTCCCTTTTTAATTCCTGTAATGAAGCAGCAGCCAACTCTGCTGTGGGTGGAAGCAGGGAATTTGGACATCTTTTTCCCAGCTGCACAGCAAAGTGGTCTGCGGCACCAAGAAAAAGCAGTACCTATGGCAGAAAAAAAATTAACTAATTCTCTCTCTGGTGAGAATGTCAGCATTCATGAGGAATACTAATTTTAGCCAGTTCTTAAACATTACAGTTTGTTTCAGTTCTGTTTTCCCTGAACAGTAATGGTGGAACAGGGGGGAGAAGGGGAAATTGGAGTCTGCTCTTGATTTTCTTTTTGGGGTCTTGCTCTCCATGTAAGAAAAGTGGCTTAAAAAAGAAAAAGGCTCTTGGGAAGGGTTGAAGGGTAGGATGATGTGCTCAGCAGCTTCCTGCATGGAGGATGCATCCTACAGGGTACCCCACATGCTGGCAATCCCTGCGGTGGCAGATATGCCACAGTCAGGGAGGCAGCTGCAGGAACACAGCATCTGTTTTCAGTTATGTCCCTGAAATGCATAAGCTGCAATTTTGCATCTCACTGCAGGCTTTAAGAGCATCCTGGAGCAATAAGAAGAGAGTAGAGGGATGTGATGAAAAGCAGCATTGTGTTTATTAAAATATTTCACTAGTCATCTGGGTTGTTGTTGCTTTTCTTTATCTCCATGTTGGATTTTCATGTCAGTGCACAAGCTGAAGGAAAAGGCTTGGTCCTTGGAAGCAAGAGGCTGACTCCTAAAAAACCACATTGTGATCTAGGAGGCTCCTACCTGCCCAACCCTACTGCTGATTGATGGAGGTAGATTGCAGCCACCGCCATCCAGGGAGCTCACTCCCTGGCTTTACCAGACCATGCCTCATATTTGAGGCAAAGACCATCCTCTGTAACCCACTAAGGGAAAGCATAATAAGGAAAACTGAAGGGTGAATATTATTGTGGTAAAATGGCACCATGTTACCACTCTGACAGTGCACTCAGATGGGCCTGGGAAGGCTGGTCCCCAAGCCAAGCAGTTAAGCACTGCACTGGTACCACACCCCACCTTGGCACTGCCCCATCAGCAGCATGGCTAGGTGTGACCAGCCACAGATAATTCACATGGGGATGAGAAATGGGGAAGGTCCAACTACTGTCAACCCCTTTTCCAGTGTTAGTTACAGCCAGGATGACCTTTTGTAAGAGTTAGTGACTCTCAAGGTGGAGTCCACACATGGCTCTGGGCAGCAGCTATAGGATAACCCACATGGGGCTGAGCACTGTCTCAGGGGGCTCTACTACACAACGGTGTGCCCAGCCCCATCAGAGAGGTGCCTCATGGATGCAGTACAGGCATTTGGGGTACAGGAGGCACAGAGCCCAAAGGCTAGCCTAGGGAATATGTCTAAACCTGAAGCCTTTTTGAAAAGCCTATGCCTATTGCAAGACAAGAAAACATCGTTGTGAAACCTTTCCTGGAGCCAAAACTTTCTTCCTCAAAAGAGAGCTAAGCAGGTTTCCCTGCCTATCAATCCTTGGCAGATGGAAATATTCATTTAGTACTGGGCAGCTCACTTCTCCTGTTGCAGTGGAGGCAGAGCAGTGCTTCAGCCCCTGTGGCAGTCCTCAGGCTTGCAGTACCAAAAGGCCCTAGGCCTTGCAGATGCTGCCAGTGCTTCTGGGGACATGTTCAGCTGCCCATCATGAGCTGCCAGTCAAGGCACTGCCTTGATGGCCAGGGGATGTGCCAGGCACCCCTGCGCCTGCATCCAAAATTCAGCTTTCCATATTCGTCCCTGCCTGTCCCAGCTCTCAGAAGCTCGGCTGTGTGTGCACTGCTGTGCTATGCTGTGCTCACCACAGATGCTCTCTTCCAGGTGCCTCTCCTGGCACATGAAAGAGCCACAGAGCCTGGGTTTCACTCAGCTCCTCAGGTACTTGTCTCTCAACTAAAACACATGTGGAGAACAGAGCAAAATAGCCCAGCAGAGTGCTGCTCTCCTCAAATGGTGGGAAACTTCTGCCTCAGGCCACCTTTCAGCTTTTTTTTGGGAGATATGTGCTGTCAGAGGAGAAGCACACCACTGCTCCCATTGCTGGTCTTCAGTGTTGCACAGGTTTTGTAAAGGCAGTGACCTTCTCACCTACCAAGGCTCTTGGGCACAGGGAAGGATGATATATCTTCCCCTCAATCCTTCCCCCAATGAACAGTTTATAGCCCAGTGATTTGGGACCAGCAGAAAGGAGCTGGCTTGAGAAACCTCTCAGAGAAGAGACCCAAATCCCTACCTTATCCCCCACAAGAAGGTGTCTAGGCATGGAGCCACTGTATACTGATGGCAATCAGCCATTTTATTGTAAGACAAACCTTTTTCCACAAACACTCAATTCTCTTCCTGGAACAGGAAGATAGCCTAGGATGTCTAGCCAACATGTTGGCCCCACAACTGGGGAGTTAAGTCTCCAGGTTTGATGCCAAGCCACACGTACGTGGTCTTGGCTGGGAGAAGCACCTTGCAGCCTGTCACTTAGCCAGCATGGCATTGCTGGCTTGTACTGTGCCACCAAACTGAGAGCACCTCTAGGAAATTGCTAGTAAAAACTAAAGCACCTCTAGGCCAATGGATATAGTGTCAGTTTTCAATTAAATGCACTTTCAGGTAGGATTTAGTTGTCTTTATGGCTGTAGTCATTGTCTAGGGTTATAGACTCCAAGTGCAGAAAGGTGAGAACTGCATTACCATGATGCTCTGCTTGGGTTTATGAGCCTTTCTGTGCAATGGAATTCACCTGCCCCAGCATGGTACCACCTAAAGAAGCCCCAGCAGGAAGCTGGCTCACAGCCAGCCATCCCTGGGAGCACTACCTGTCCCAGCTCCCTGGCTGCTTGCCCCTCCACCAGTGACGCAGCAGCTATCCCTTACATTCTCTCCTGCCACTCAGCAGCTCTATGCAATGCTCAGGAGATTTACCAGTCTCAAATAATTTTGACCCCACAGAAATACAATTCTGGAAAGGGAACAGACCATAGCAAATGGGCAGACACAGTAATTGGTGTTTTCTCCTCTTTATTTCAGATAATTCCCAAAGATGTGTCTAAGTCCAGTGTTGGCAAAATGATTATGCCATGACCAACACCCACTGGGCACACATGAGGTGAAACAGTGTTTTAATCTAGGGAAGCTGAGCCTCACTGCAACCCCAGCTATTCCAAGCAGCCACCAGCTCACAGTGGTTCCTCCTTTCCCAGTCCAAGCATGGGCCATTTCATTGCATGACAGCACAAGCTCCAAACACAAAACTCTCACTGTAATTGGTCATTCTTTCTCCCATAACTGTGTTGGCATGGCCAGGTTTATTCTGCCATTGACAGAGGCAACCAGACGAGTACAGAAGGATCTACAGCACTGACAACAAGACAAAACTTCAAGGAGCAGATGAATGGCTACCAGTACCACTGGTCATGTTCCCATTTTCATTGGCTTGGCATACTCTATAATGCCTTGTAAAGCTGAGTTAACTGAGGTATGAGGCTGCCTATATTACTCTGGATGTTGTTGCAAGGGTACAAGCCAAGAAAGAAATCTTCCTGGAGAAGAGCAGCAGGTTTGTCATGCTAGGAAACAAAATTTTGCTTATGAACCACGAAACTTCTTAATTCCTATTTCATTTCTCCAGAAGGTCAATCAGCTAACACAGTAGGGAGTGAAATCAACCCCTCAAATGCTGAAACCAGTGTGACCCAACAACTGGGCAGCAGCAGCACTTGAGCCTGCTGTATTAGACACCTGAGGTATCTGTGGTCTGTAAGCATCAAGGTTTTTTGCTTTAGCCGGGAATGTTTGCTGAACAGCACACCCAGCAGTTCCACCACTCCGCTGCCAGCTCAAATGCAGGTCTCAGCCTCAGCCCCTCAGCACCACTCATGCCCATCACGCTGCTACTGATAGACCCAAACAGCCAACACCTGTTCCCAGACTGCAGAGCCCAGGGTGAAGGCAGCAAAGCTTTGCCAGGTGGCTCTATAAAGGATACATGTGACTGTGTATATGCTCCATCATAAACAGAGCTGTAGTGATGCGAGCAAGCCAGACCAGCTGCCACAGCAAACAAATACACTGGGAGCAGCTACTCTACTCTCATTATGCTGACACAGCCACAGCAACAAACTGTTCCAAGAGCCAAGGACTTATCTAGAAAAGGTGCTTACAGAGATTAGGACTTCTTTCCTGTTTCACAGTCAGAAAAGCTCTGCCCTTGACTTCAGAGGCTTGGGAGGTTACGCTGGGCCAAGAACAGGTTGGGAGGGTTTGGACTGTGACCTTCATGACAAAATCAATAGTGCTCACGTGGCTAGTGCCAACTGTGTAAATCAGTGGCAATCACAGAGACTGGTCTTCTAAATGAAAAAACATCACAAGAGATATAGATGCCCTCCTCCAGCATGTCTTAAATAATTATGAAAAGTTAATGTACCTTAAAAGAGGTACAGAATTTGTAGATTTGTGAGTACCTGTTAAAAAAGTACTACAAATCATATATAAATACATTAAATACATTAGAGAAATATGACAGAGTCAAATGTATCAAGAGGATGCAAAGCTTTTTAACTCCTCCTCCTGCTGCTAAATTTGTAGTTTGGGACTCTTTCAGTTTTAAAAGCAGAAAACCTTACAGAGAAACTAATTCAGGAAGGCAACTTCACTAAACACTTTTTGGGGAAAATTTGTGCAAAGAGCTGACTAAATGTGCAACCAGACAATATAGTCAGTGACAGGCACAGGTGAATTACCTGGCAGTCTTTTTCACTCTGACATGTAGAAATCACATCTGTCAGCAGTTATTTTTAGTAGATGTGGGGCCATGAAGGACTGACTACAAAGTTTTTGTATGATTTCACTTACAATACTTAATAATACCTGTATCAGGGATCACAAGTATACAGTTCCTACAAGTAGGAGTTTGTTGTTACAACAAAGACAGAGATCTCAATTAATGTGTTTTGTGTAAAACTAGGGAGCAGCTGGCTCAGGTTTCATAAAAGTTACCACAACAAAGTTGCAATGGAAGGGGCAAGCAGAGACACACATCCAGACTGAGCACCCTTTATCCAAATCACAGCACACACTGTTCCCAAGACAGGCCTGTCCAGAAACCAACTTTGGCAGCTGCTGTGTCAAGTGTCAAGAAAGGGATTGTGCATACAACATAACCTAATCAGAGGCTGAAATAAGCTGCATAATATATAAGAACTCATATCTGTTGCTGTTGATCTACCTGAAGTACAAAAATCAACTTGCAAAATTGCCAGTTAGACTTATATTAGACTTTCCTGCCTCTCTTGTTTAATAAAGGGTTCACATTCCCTAGGAATCATGCAGGTGTGACTGCAGTGAGGAGATGGCCCTCAAAGGGTGGATGTTCATCCGCCTTCGTGAGTTTTCCTCACTGTGATGGCAGAGAAATTGTGCAGAACTGAGATGCCTGGACCAAATACTGCCTTTCTTCCTTTTCACCTAGTCAGTAGTCCCACTGGAATGGAGTTCCCTTTCCAGACCAACTGGGGAATTTCATTATTGCAGTATAGGTGACCAGTCTGCAGAGATGTGCATTAGTCCCTTTTGTACCTCGCTTCCCTTTGAGCTTTGTGTACGGGGAGCTGGACAGAAGCCAAAAGGATGGAAGAAGATGTGGTCACATTATAGCGGGTTTTAATTGGTGTTCCCAATGTCCAAATGCTGCAAGTAGGGACAGTACACAGGATATTGTGTTATACTGAGTTATAACCAGCTCTCCAAGCATCTGTCACCCAACAGACCTTTCTTACTGAAGAGAACTTGACCCACTAGGACTTGACCCATTAGAATGTGCATGGACTGGCAGAAGATGAGATTAGATTACAACTTTAACTAGTGTAAATATTAGTCAAGGAGTCCTTAAGAGATTAAAAAAAAAAAAAAAGCCCAAGAGGTTGCTACATCTAATTATGCTTACTGTCAGAAGTGGGGTACATCCAGAACAGACTTGGGTACAAGGGCCAGTAAAGAACCCTTAGTACAAATACTACTGCTTCTCATCTCTGCAACTTGAGCAATTGTTCTTTTTTCCCACTTAACTTTAAAAAGTCTCGCTCTCATTGCCTAGAATTTCAAGTGGTTTCCTGGGAATACAGATAGAGGAATTGTCCTCGTGGTATTAGCTCATAGGCAATGTTTTTGTCTAGAAAACTCATCAGAAGTGATAATTTACACTAATCCTACTGTGGAACCTATGAATTGCTCAATGTGGAGAAGAAAACGTGTGTCTATATACTGTGGAATAGACAACAGATATGGACCTTCGAAAAGCAGAAGTCTTGATACCTTAGCAAATTGTAAGGTAAGATTGTATCCCCAATTATCTGTAGAGGTGTCTGGGCCTCCCCGGTTTGCTTCAGGGGAGAGCAAAGGAGCATAGCATTGGCTCTCCCATCCACTCAGCTTACAATAGATATAAAAGTATTTCACTGGGCTGGAGCACAGCTCTCTGGTCCTTGGAAGGTTTCACACTCGTTTCCAGCCATGCACAGAGACACAGCTATGGAAGGGCCCTTCCTGGAAGAGCATAGCTGACGTTCAAAGTGTCACCCAAAAAAATCCTGAATGCACTGACTGTTAGCAGTGAGGACCTGATTCAAATCAACCCATTAAAAAAAATATTCAATTCTATCTAAACAGAGAGGCACTGTCTGAGGAGCTCACCAGGTAGATGTCTGCAGGCAAAGAGACAGCAGGAAATGGTGCCCTAGAGAGCTGCAAGCAAGATCCAGATTCCAGAGGTCCTTGAGCCTGTGCTTCCCTGGGCTCTCTCCCTGGGCTGGCAGTGGGAGGATACAGAGAGCTCATATTGCTTCACACTGAAGTATTAGTCTGGTAATGGCTTTTGAAAACATTGATTTGGCAGAATGATGAGGGTTTATTTCCTTTTTCACAGAAATCAGGACACTGGTCTTATAGCTTTTGTGGTTGTTTTTCTTTTCCTTCAACAACAATTTGTCCTTCAAAAAACCAAAGAAAAGAAAATATTCCATAGTTTTGATGACAGAAGAAAATTTCCAGGTGACAGAAAAAAGACATAAATTTCCAAGCTTTTCTTTAACACAACCTTCCTCCCCCTCTTTCCTATCACCTCTCCCACCAACAATGGACACTGTGATTTGAACAGCTTGTGAAAATCACACAGGCTGTGGCAACAAACACATCCTGAGGTTTGCAACACTGCCTGCACAAGGCTGATGTGACTGAATCAGGTTTTCAGGAGACAGGGTCACAGCCAATCGTGCAGCCTTGGAGGAAGCATAGTCCCAAGCCTGCTCTTGCCACTTCCCCAGGCAGGTTTGGTGGCAGTCTTGATGATGTCTCTCATCTTCCTCCAGGGCATCCAGAAGCCCCTGGAAGGGTCCTTTCAAACACAAGAGACAGAGCGTGACTTAATTCTTATATGTTGGGTGAATTAATTCCAGACCTGGTCCCTGCACTGCAGTGATGTTCCAGATGCTTTTTTTCTGGCAAAGGGGCAAATTCTTCATGCGGCTCTACCTTGTTCACTTACAGAATAAGAAGAAAACAGAAGTTTTTCAAAGAAGAGGAATGGGACTTCCCTAAAAGAAAGAAAATTAAGGCTTATCAAACTCCAGAATCAAAAACATTAATTATTTGCTTAAGTATTTTTATGTCATAGTTTTTTTCTATGAGTTAGCAAAATGAGACAGCTCATGATTAATATAAGGCTTTGGCTTGCAAATCTGTCATTTATCCATGTGATGATTTTCTCCAGATTTTGAGACACAGGAAATAATCTAACTATTAAATAAATACTGGTATTACACTGCAATGACACACATTAAGTTGCCTTCCACTCACTCAACACAAATCAGTCTCTGAAATAATATCTGATACACTGATTCTATGTGAAAACTGTAATCATGCACCTCTACATTTATCCTTGTGTGTGACCATCCCTGTGCCAGCAGCTTCTCTCTGGGAATCCCCTGGGACCACTCTACCTGCACTAGTTATTACCTGGAATCTCCGAGGATTCCTCAAAATGCACGTGGCTGGCAGAGCACCCAAGTGTTGGCAGAACTGAGGAAGAGCAAAGGACAAGGTGAAAGGACACAACAGGTATTACTCCTTCCTGCTGAAGTGGGTCTTTTGCCATGGCCACTTCACAGTTGAGCTGTCTAATCTGTGGTTTCAACAAATGGAGACTGAGCAAATTATCTTTTGCTCTAAGACCAAGGCACTAAGATTTGAATCAGCTGTTAAGGGAACTTAGACCAGGGAGACCCAGCCTTGTGCAAGCTGGAGAAGAGGGAGGATTGTGAAGGACTGAAACCACATCACCTGTCAGAACAGGATATATTGCACCAGTCAGACCTAGAGGGAGAGCAAATTCCCCACTGGATCTGCACCTGTTCATAATATCGTTCCACAAGGGCCCCGTCATGGCAGGATCGCTAGCTCCTAAAAGCCCTTGCCCCAGGCTGGAACACAACCTGAGTGGCAAGAGGCAGCACAGCTCTTGATTTCTCACAGACACCCTCTGCAAAGCACTTTCCTGGGTCCCATTACAAAACAAGTTGGTGGTAATGGTGTCTGAGTTCGCTGAATCTGCAGAGTCAGCTGGCCTTGCTCCTCCTTTCACCACACACTGGATGTCAGAGGCAGCCATGGCCACACGCTACTTGGGACTGTGAACGATTTTTGCAGGACGATGGCAAAAGGGGAGTTTGGTATAATTATAAACACACCGCTAGACAAACAGTTTCCCCGGTGTCATAGATACATACTGCAACGGTTTGGGACATGTAGTTTCTTTGCAACATAATATTTAATTGTATCACATTAACATTCCTGCGCTGTAGTAAAATGAGCTGGTGTAGCAAGTTTTGACTTGAGCTCTAGGTTTTGGCTGAGAACCGCTCTACAATGTTAGTGCCGTGGTGTGGCTGCTTGCAGTAACTACATTTCCTATCTAGCGCTGAAAAAGGAATTCAAACCCTTTTGTTTCAAAACAAAAACTTCCGAAATGCAGGCTGCAGCCTGGGAGCTGGGAAATTCATGTTCCTGGTGGTACAAAGGAGCTCAATTTTTCCCTGCCTACCCCTACTCTGCGTGAGGTTAAAGTGTTAACATCGAAGCTAGCAGAGATGGCAGTGGCAGAAGAAGGGAGAGAGTTCAGGGAGGTGCCAGACCTGGGAAATCTTCCTGATGAATGATACAGCTGTTGTGTTGATGCTGAGTTTTCTTTTATTGTTTTTCCTGCTAGGTAAACATTTCTTAAGAAAATCATTTGTATAAAAAACGAGAGTGCTAAGTGAAATCACCAAGGCAGTGCTGCAGATGACTCTTCCTGCACAGACACACAGCTCCACAGGGCAGATCTGAAGTTCTTGGGGTATTCTGGCTGCTCTTGAAGAGGAGTATCAGTGAGAGCAAGAGTAACTCATCTCTTCAGCACATGATTGAAGAGGGATCCACTGGTGCAGAGAATGCAAACACATCTTCTCCTTTTTGCTCCTTGGCTTCAGGGATATGTCGCTGTTCCTTGTTGGTGATTGTTATACCCTCATTGCTCTAGCTCAAACTGTGCAATGCAGCAAGCTGTCGGCCCTAGCCTGGTCAACCATTCTAGAAGAGGCCACATCTGGAAGTGCTTTCCTTCAGCTTTGCAAGACTTTGCTCTCCTTCAGGTATTCCTTACAAGCCACCACTCTGAAACACAATAGGAATGGTGAAAGCATGACCAGACTCTGCTCTACCAGCACTGCAGCAGCAGTTTCTGCTGCACTCCCACTTGCACCTAGTCCCTGAAGCCTGGCAAACCCTGGGGAGCTCAGCCCACAGCAGCAGATGGAGGAAGGAAGTCTTGGCCCACCACAATGAAGCAGAGGCCTAGATACAAGAGTGAGCTCCCCTATGCCCACCCACACCTCATCCATGGTCAGACATCTGCTGGCGTGCCTTTCGCCAGAACGTGGGGTGGAAGCAGAAGAGCTCCCTCCCAAAATCTGGGCAGCATCCAATTTGAGGCAAAGATGAATGTCACTGACCTTTACAGCATTCCAAGAACTCAAGTCCCTCAGCTCCCTCGCACTCACTGGAGAAATTGTTCAAAACCTGTTCTTTTTCCAGCCTCTCCCAAGGGGAATAAAAAATTAGTCTCTATGCAAGTGTATTTGTTCTGTGTGTTCCTTATTTTATATTTCACAAATCAATGCCAACTTTCAGTCATTGAATCCAGACACTCATGTTAACAATGGATGATTATATTTTCCATCTGAATGTTTTCCCACAAGCACAAGCATTAATTCAAAGTATTCTTTTTGCAAGTAGTAGTGTTGCAATGTATATTAAGATGAAATATTTAACTTGAGTAGATGAAACTGCTTTGCTGGAACCAGCAGAGCCACAGCAGCTTACACCACCAGAGACCTCAGTCCACAGCTGTTTCCCCACCCCTGGGCAGCCAGGATGCTGTGTTTGAACCAATAGGATTTATGACCATTTTAAATAGAAGCGACTTTCTCATGCGCATCGGTAAACTGCTGTGCTATTGGACTGCAAGGAACTGAGTACTTTTCCACTCTTTTTAGCTATTGCTATCAGAAATCATGGGTTAGTCGATAACCACATTCCTCTGAGATGAGTTTGCCAGTGCACTGAAGGAGATCTGTTCACACTGGGAGGCATTGTTTCCCAGGCTATTCCAAACAATACAGAAAACACTGTGTTCTCATTTGAGTACTATGAAGAAAGAGCTCAGTGGAAGGGCTTTTAAAGCACTAGCATATGCAACTCTATAAACTATATTCTTTAAATAAAAAAACCCCCTCTATGTCATGCAGAACTGAATCATGATTTGCTCATGGACTGTGTCCAGAATCAGAAATATGGATGAGCTTTGGCTGGGCTTTCTAAGCAACAGAAATAAATACTTCACTCCCAGAAGAAAAGGGAAAAAGAAGACTAATTTAAAAAATCAAACAGATATTATGCAAACGCTTGAGTCCCCTTCATTCTCAATAGCAAAAACATAATGACAAATTCATTTAAATTGAGTAGGATCAAAATATTTGGGATAAAACCTTGTCCTGACTAAACTCTTGCCTTAGAGACCTTAATACTAAGTCAATGCAGAGCAAGGAGATATTAATCTGTCTATAGTGAACTGAATCAGTTTTGCCAACCAGGTCAGAGGTCGTATTTCAGGCACTAACTTGACATGGATGCTTTAAATAGCATGCCCCTACATAGCACTTGCTGTGAGGAGCTACTCAAATACACATTGGTTTTCACGTGGCCCTGCAAACCAGCAATGTCCTGGTGGAAAATGAAGCAGGACAGGCTCACCTGTTTGTCATTCCAAGCCAGACAGTAAGAAGTGAGTAGACTCTTCATTGTCCAAATTAGAAATGAATGGGCTACATTTTCATGCTCAGTTATACCATTGCTCCAACAAGGGATCTCAGTCTCCAGATCTCTTTCCTATCATTCAGCATCATTCAGAACATGTACTCGGTTTTGCATTGCTTGTTCTAACCTCACGACTTACCTACTAAATCTAACAAATCTCTTTTAGCTTAAAAGTCAGCTGGATCAGGCCAGAAAATGAAGAGCAGGAATTTTTCTAGTAAGAGTTCAACACAGTCCACCAAGGAAACAGGTTTTTAATGAAGCACAGCATAAAGAACATGTGAAAGATAATAAGTTTCCATAGTGGAATCTTGAACTATTTCACATACATGACTTGAATCCTTCAGAAACAGAACAATTTAAAACTCCAACTATGTTTCTGTCCTCCTGTCCCCTTCCTTTCCCCTCCCCCTTCCATACCGGCAGCCCTGGAAAAGTCCATAAGAGGTGAATGGACAGATTGTCTTCACCGGACTGCAGTGGGCTTTGCTGCCTAGCATAACTTGGCCTATCATGTTCCTGTTATTCTTGCGGGAATCTGTGTTCGAAAGAGCAATTCCAAACTGAGATGCATGCATCACAGCCTCTGCCAGGGAAAGTCTCCAGGGTGGATCATTGCCAAACTTAATGCTGCAGCTTTAAAGAAGCAATTTCAGTTTAGGGAGGTTTTTCCTGATTTGCTTTTAAATCCTGTATATTTTGCAATGAACTACTATATGCCCCCACATACATGCCACACTAAGAAGATGAAGGAGAGGGAAACCAGTAGAGAAGAAAAAGAAATCTAGCAGTAAAACAGCAGGTCTATTTTAACAGAGCTAAATGTCCCTTGCCTATTTCTCCTTGTATGTGGTTTGCAACAGAACCAGGTCTGAGAACAGACTGGAGCATTAATAACAACCGACATGATGGTTGCTGGAGTCCAAATCACAAGTGGCCACAGGCAGTAGCAGGTACTGACCAGCAGTCACAACACCATCAATTTTCTTTCTAGACTCACAGTGCTGCTCTAGAGCACAGGTAGGCAAAATAGTTCCACACTGTGTAATTTACAAGTGACAAGAGAAGCAGTGAGAGTGTGTCAGCAGTTATCCAGAGTAAGGAGCATTATAAGTTTTCAAGTGGAGATTGTTGCTCTAAACCCAACAGAAACTTCAGTGGGGATTTGGTTGGGTCCTGTGCCAGAAATAAACAGAAATACTCAATAAATTCCTACAACACATCAGTCTAGTTTTTATGTAAAGCTGTGCAAGTATTTTTAAAAAGAAAAAAAAAAAGTAAAGAAAGGAAAGAAAACCACAGAAGAGCTGCAGAGCAAGAAAAAATCTGCTGAAAGCAAAAAATGTTTTACATTTTTCTGTGAGGCTCATTCAAGGTGGAAAGACTAGAAACATGTTGGAAAATATTTAGAGAGATACTAGATTGATCAAAGCACTTGGCTAGGATAAAGAACTAAAGGGTCTGAGTTATTACTTCTCAGAGAAGTGGCTGCTGGGGAGGAGATAGGAAGATAGAAGAGACAACCAGAGAAAAAAACTCCTCTTGAACTGTGAGCCTGAAAGGGACTCAGTGCACTTACAATCCATTCACATTACACTGCTGGGCAAAACGAGATACAGAAGTTAACCAGCCTTCCTCAAAGCCAGTGCAGGGTCCTTGCAGTGCTGTTGGAGCTGCCATGAGGCAGGTGCTTGCAGCCTGGGCTCCTTGCTCCACATCACTGCCCCGCTTGGTAAGATGCCAAGTCTCTGACCCCGCAGTAGGTTTTGGGAGATAAGCTTTTGCAAATCTATCTGTGACACCTGGAGGCGTTTCCCCTCTAGGCCTTCACTCCTCCCCACTGCCACAGATTGTTGTCCAAGAGCAGAGCATACTGTGCCTGCGGTGTGCCAGCCAAAACCGTGGCGTCCTGACCCCAGCTGCAAAATAGCTGATGTGTGCCTGAGGGAGTAACATATTTTAACCCATTTTAGCTTCTTGTCAAGCAAACATGAGTCAGATCCCTAACATACCAACAGATATTAAATGGCAGCCAGAGCCTACTAGCAAATGTGACTTCTGCTTCTCATCAGGTTTGAGCCAAGTAGAGTTGAGCAGCTGCCAAAAGTGCAAGTCCCTGCCCTGCCTCTTATACTGGCTCAATTATTCATGTAGATTGCAAATATGGGAAAGCTAGACCTAAGAAAATTGAAATCACTTAGGTTTTGTCGTTGTGGTTCTGATAGTTTTCTGAGCATTCAGTTCCTTGAAGATGTCCAGTGGGAACACATAGCCAAGAGAAAGGCCACCCTCTCAGTGCAGTCTCATGATCGGTTTTCTGTTGGTTACCTAATTCAGCACAAAGAGGGGTTACAAATACAGCTGGCCACACAAATGCATGCCAACCCAGAAAATTGCAGGTGGGATTAGGGAACACAACCACAGCCTTTGGGGAAAAATATCACTACACCAGACCATGAGACCATATAGGGATCCCTAAGGTGACCTCAGTCAGTAGCTCAGAAGATGAGGATATCCAGGCATCTCCAGAAGGGGAGAAAACAAAACAAAAAACCATGTTTACTCCGGCTTACACTGGGGAACTATTCTCTACAAAACTTCCCTTATGAACCCAAGGGCAGCCAGTACTGCCAACAGTGCAGTACTTCACGTGTCAGTGGCCACTGAAATGGCAGGGGTGAACCAAGGCAAGAAAGCACAGACTGAGCTGGAACTCAAGCTGCTGAATTCAAGGTAGGGCCAGCGCAGCACAAACCCTTGCAGTGCACAAAAGCAGTATAAAATCACTACAGATCATTTTTACACAATCTTGTGATAGCCTTGGTAGAGCAATACTGCAGTAGATAAAAAGCTAACAAATTTTTCATATTGAAAGTCATAGAAAATATTAATCTGAATCAACATGTTTAGGTGATTAGGGACGCTATTCAGAGGATCAAAGTCTCTTCATTTCCTCTTTGCAACACTGGCAGATTCAGCTGGCACTTTGCAGTCACACAGGTGGCTTGACAATGATGAAGTGTTCATCCCAAGCTGACATAGATACGGAATAAGAAAAATATACTGGCAGTCAATGCACAATCTAGACTTATTTATAATGCAAACCAAGATCCTGTTTTCCTTCTTAATCTATACTAAAACTGTTGCTCAGACTAAGGAAGTCTAGCAGCTAATGAATCTAAACCACAGGGGAGGGAAAAAGACTTTAAACGGAACTTGTATTTTGAAGTCTGAATGATATGGTATCTCTAAAACACAAACAGCTTTTTATGCTTTTTTTATTATTATTTTTAACTCTGCTTTGATTTATGTCCAGGAAAACATATTAGGCCCAAGTTTTGGGCCTGAAGAACTCACAGGAGTCTGAACCAAGAAGCTGGAGCGCCTAACTGATAGAGGAGCAGTTGAATAGCCCAGACAGGTCTTGACAGCACCAGTCAAAGAGGAGGAGGGGGGACGACATCCTTTATTAGCAACCTTGGAGGAGGCTTACCTTGTTAACCATCAGCATTGCACTGACTAAACCACAAATGTGCATTCCCTGCACACCCACGCAGGCTCAGAACTAACTCATGGCTGAGAGCTGGACTGCTATGAAACACAGGGTGGACAGCTATGGCGTGGGGAGAGAAACCTCTCACGAAAGCACTGCCCTCCTCCCAGAGATATGGCTTCCTCTCTAACTCCAAGCAGCCTTTAGGTTCTCACACCTTGTCAGAAAAAGATCCCTTAAGGGCAAGGTAGCTAGAAAGCTTCCCCTCAGTCTTGCCTGACTGGGGCACTCAGGGTCACAGTGGTGACAGGTACCTGCAGGGAATTTCTTCTGGGAAGCAGGGAAAAGGTTGTTTTCATGGAGTCTATCCCACATCCCAGACTGATCTTGTCAGTAACTCATTAAATGGTTCTAGGGAGTCAGCTGGATTTGGAACCAATGTTTTTGGAACCAAAAACATTTTGCAAATGTTTTTCTGTTACTAGAAGAGAAGAGTTAAATATTTTCAACCACCTGTAATGGTTTGGTAACTCTCCAAGAACTTTCCCCTCATTCCCAGATTGAAAATAAAAAACAGACCCAAAAGATAGCTTTTGCTGCAGTAGAGTATGTTGAGCACTGATTTCCTAGCCCCCATTAACCCCATTTCAGGAGGGTGTTTCCTGATGCTTCCCTATATCAGGAGTCAAAAAAGTCTCATGCATAAGAAAAAGAAAGGCATGCTGGGTTCCCCAAAATGTTGCATTCTAAGGAAAAAATGTATTGTTTATTGAGCCGAAAGCAATATTTTTATATTAAATTAGAGTCCACTCACTCATCAACTTTCTGAAACCACACTTTGGTTTTCAGTTTCTCCCTGCATCTCGCACCATTATAGCTCTGGTTATCTAAGCCAATTCCACTCTTGCATACTAGTAGATTTGGAGTGAGTTCCTTTTCTTTGATGATAGCTTGATATACTGCATCATATAGGGATAGAACTGCCAAGCCCTGATATCCCCAGAGAACACAGAAGTAGAAAGGACTCACCAAGCCCCTGATTTTGGTCCTTTCTGCTTTGCAACTAACCATGGCACATGAATACAGGCTGGACCTTGGCAACTGTCCTTTCATTATTAACAAATTAACAGCTTTGTCATTCCCTCTTTCCTTTTGTTCTGTGCGCAGACACGCACATATGAGCCTGGGGACTTAGAGTTTTTCATCTTGACAAATCCTTCCTCCTGCTCACCCCAGTTTTCAACAGCACAATGGGGGGCCAATCAGCAAAGCTTCCCAAGGCCTAGCAAACAAATCTACTTAACTCATTTCCAGTTCAGTCCAGATCTTCATGAGGAAATACAAAACAGCCATGGAAAACAACATCTTTCTTCTGCAAGACCTCTAGGCCACTATTGTCAAGCAAAAATGTGCCCCAAATGTGAGCATTCACGAGCATCTGTGCATAGCCTGGCTGCTACGGGGGGCATGGCGGCATTCTGGAAAGGTGTCCGTGTCAAGGGAAGCCTCGGTCCCTGACCCGCCAGAGCTGCAACCACTTTTCTCATCACAGAAGCAGCACCAAGTGGCCCATATGAGACCAAGAGGCAGCCACGCAGCCCTGCACCATCACACGGGTCACTGGCCCGGCTCTTCCTGCTGCATCCTGGCCTGGCGTCACTTCAGAGGCTTTTGTGCAGAGCAGACAGGGCTGCTGAGGCTCCCCCTGCGCCGCCATCTGAGGGAAGGGATTGTTTTATTTATGAGATGGGAGGAAAAAATAAAGCTCCCTCGTTGTTTGTCATTTGGGATTAAGAGGAAGAAGAGAGTTCTCTTATTTTTGGTAGCTAGCGTTCATTGCACATTGCTTTCAAAGGGAGGAAAGGAAGCGTGGAGGCTGGGTGCCCAAAGCGCTGTGCTCCGGGCAGAGCCCTCTCCCAGAGCTGGGTGACCCTCAGCCGAGCAGTCCAGCAGAATGTGGCAGCTGGTGCAGAGCATCCACATCCCACTGTAACATGAGGGCCATCGGGCAAAGGCACTGTGGCAGCGGGGGAGGCCCTGCCTCCTCCATCTTGTGGATCAGCCCTTCCTCTCTGTGGTGTCTTGTGCAAGTCAATGAGGTGCTTTGTTTGATGGAAAAAGCAAAATGTTTGCTTGACCCAAAACGAACTTCAAGGTTTTAAATTCACCAATAAGCCATGACAAAAAATGGGGTTGTGAGTTAATGCCTCCAATTTATTTTTGCATTTATGCGTTGACAGCCAATCAAAAAAAATAATCATACACACAATGAAGTTCTGTCTCCCACTTGTTTTTCTCATAAATGAGATTGCATATTTCTAGTTACTGGTCCTGGGAACTTTTTCAAGATTTTATTTTAAAATTAAATGGAAATGCTTGGGAGAAGAGTTAAGATTATACTAAGCACGGATAAGTTGTACTTAGCAACTCTGTCCCTTTGAAAAGGCTCAATACTTTTTAATTTATTTATTTATCTGCTACATTTAGCTGGACAGACTCTATATTCCATTACAGTACAGAAGATATATTTCATCCTCTAATAATGCTTCCCAGTTATTTATTCCAATCCAATGTGTTTGTTTAAAGCCAAACATGGATTCAGAGAATCATTAGAGCTCATTTCCTCAAGAATCAATGTAATTTTATTCTGAGTTTCCATAAGAGAAAATACTATTTTAAAAGGCAAACTTGTAGATACAATGGAAAATGAATTCCATTCAGATGATGCAATTTACCCCCAGTATAAATAATCTGTGGTGTATATTGTAATATGATAATGTGAAAGTCCAAAAGAACTCATTCCCAGACCACATCAGAAAATCTACTGAGTCAACAACTGCAGCAGACAATAACAGGACGAGTTAAAGGAGCAGAGCATTAAAGCAGGTTAGTTCAAACTGTACAGCATTTGAAATGTCACTGACAAGATTTAATATGACGATTCACGCTCAAGCACGACATTAATTCACTCAGAAAAGATTTGGTAAATAAGATCTGAGTGTGAAGAGACAACTAGTTCAACTTGCTGTGTCAAATTACTGCATGTGGAAGACTGTTCCTGTCTCTGTTTTGCATTATCACCATCAGTTTTTGAATAATTTAAAAGGAAAATTATTTGCTCAACCTATTTGTTTAGGAATTTGTTTAACTTATTTTAAGCAATCACATCTGAAGCTCACTTTCTTGACTAAAGATCCTCTGCACACACAGGATGTGGTGAAGTAACAGATGTAAGGAGCTGAAATTATTGTGGCAATATATATGTTGTTTCAACTGTTCTCTCTGATTTAAAAAAAAAACAAAAACGTAGTATTTCAGTAGGATATAAGTGACTTCACCATATACGTAGGAAGAGTGCAAGAATCATGTGGTAATAATTACTAGAAGGGCATAGTTCCCTTTTTCTTGACAAGAGACACATGGCTTTTTTTAATCTATTGTATCACATATATGATGTAACAATGTATCAATGCAAATCAAGCGAATGCAAAGCAGCTTTCCAGCTGAGACTCCAGACACACTGAAGTCAGGCAGCTCCAACTTCGGGGTCCTATTCCCAGCTCAGCCCTCAACACTCACATTTTCTCTTTCTAGCTGTGATGTTAAAAATGTGTGGTTTAAATCACTAGTGAGAGTAGAGAAACCACCACAGCATTTATCACTAATTCCAACGCAGCAGCAAAACTGAACATTGGAAAAATTATCTCCCTCCAAAAGCCTCCCAGTGCAATCACATTGGGAAGGAGTTACTTATTGGTCCTTAGAAAACACAGGGGCTCCCCTCTTCCAAAGCAACACCTTCACAATACAGCTTGGCTTAATATCAACCTGCCACTTGATCCACAGCTTAAGGCTACAGCATGGAAACAAAACTAAATTCAGCAGAAGACCCAGATATTAAGCAAGGAAATGGCATGAACTACATGAAAAAAGCAGCCCAGATGAAATGGCTACAGTTCAGACCTGCTAATTTCCCAGGTGCTGTGCAATTAAAATTCAGTATGGTAGTGTTTTAGAAGCTCATTACTTCAACATTCTTGGTTTCTTTTTGAGACATGCAGTATCTAAATGCTGTAAGTACCATGGTCCCATGACACAACACATTCTTCTGGTGTGAGTTCATGAGGCTGGATCAAAACCACTCCAGAGAGGATGCTGGTTAACTATGTGCTGCAAGTCAGGCTGGACATCTGAATGGTTCAAAACTTTGTACACCTCAAAGGGGAGCATTGTGTCTGGGATTCCCAGGTGTAGATTACTTTTTGCCCAAGATCTGCTCCGCTGCTCCATCTGCTCCACCTGCACTCTGCTGTGCTCCTAGTAGCTCACACAGCAATCCAGCATCAGCTAATCAAAGAAAGTGCCTACCTGCTTTGCTGACCATTTCCTACTTCTGGCATACTCTGGCTTTTTTTTACCTTTGGGATCTTATTTTCTGGGCACACAGCTGAACTCTGCGATGTTGCCCAACTCAACCACTTCCTGCTCAGCTGTCACCCTGCACGTCAAAACACCAGGTTTGCCACCTCTTGACTACCAGTCTTGTCCCAATTTTTGACTATCAGGAGGCTTCACAATACTCCTCACAGCAGAACCTGTTGCTCCAGGCACCACCTCTGGTCCTGCCACCTCTGCTCCCATCAGCATCCTCTCTGCATGGGCACACCCTGCTGTATGTCATCCGTTGCCCAGAGCAAAGCCTTCCCACCATGCTGAGTGCCTTGCTGTGACTACACATTCACCAACCACGGTGTGATCAGTGCAGATCCAGGTCCTTGTTGCCCTGCTCAGAATGAAAGTGAAAAGGAGCTGGATGAGATGTCTGCTCTGAGGCAGTTCAGAATATGCTCAAGAAGCTGTTGCACTGGGCCACATCTGGCTCTATTAGGAAGAGAACTAGAAAAAAACCAGCTCCATAGTACGATACTACTTATTTCCCGCAGCATACAGGTAATCAAGCATCTGCCATGGGCCTATGCAAGCCAGGACACTTTGTGGCTCATGCTCAAAGTCATATTAGCTTCCTGTCTTGGCAGTGGCCATTCAAAATGCAACTACAGGCTGTATCTCTCTGACTCAAGCCTGTACCACCAGTTCTATTGCATTGCACAGAATCAATTTTAATAATCCAAATTAATCCTAATTAATAGGGGAAGCTGTGGCAGCATTATAAAAAGTGAAAGGTATTCTTTACATTTGAGGTTTGGATTTTGCAGGATACATAGATCTTAATTTCATAGCTGTACATTAAAGTCAAACCAGCAAAGGGATTAAATTAATCTAGCTTCTACTTCAATGAACAGAAAAAAAGTTCCCATCATTGTCCCATCAAATCATTTGATTTCATAAATCACATATAAGTAACATGAACATTTATAAATCCAGAAAAAATAATCAAGTCTTTCTCATTCTGTTATGTCTACAAAGTTTAGATGTGGCAGGAAAGTGATCTAATTTCAAACTATCATTTGGGTCAGCGTATCTGTTTACAGTGTTCAATTACATGACCATATCATTTTGCACAGCCTTCTTTATATTGGCAAGCTATAAAAGAGCTTTTTCGAATGGAACCATTGTTCTGCTGCATGCTCTAAGAATAGCATAGACTATATATGAGGCCTCAGCACCAGGACTATGCAGAGGACCTGCCTTGATAAATTCAGAAGTTTCCTATTGCATCAAAGTTCCTTCCTCCTTTCTCTTCCCGGTCTCTCTTGCTCAAATATACCAGACTGTATTTGGGCCAAGCAGCTCCCCCCTCCCTGTTCCCCCACAGGACCTGCTGTGAGGTTCTGATCTTCTGCCTTTTCTTCCTTAGGACAGACAACTACATTTTATTGTTTACAAATTTGAAACACTGCTCCATTTTTAGCCGTTTTTAGCCTGGTCTGTGACACAATAACAGTAGAAGGTGTTATTTGCAGGTCAGTATTTTCACCTGCTAGCTAAGAGATGCAGACAGAAAGCTTCTTGGGGACTCTATTGAGCTCTGGACCTCTTTTCTCTTTGCCACTGAGTGATGGTTTATCCACAGCAGAGCAGTGGCACCTCAGTCCCAACTCCATCATCATTAAATCATTGGGAAGTCTACTAGAAAACTCAGTTCAGGAATTTTTTTATTTTCTCATCGTAGTAAAAATATTGTGGGTGATAGAATAAAGATCTTTTAAATAGTTACACAGTTTTGTTTTGCTTTTGCTAGTGAGAGGACAGAAGAAAGAAAAAAAAACAGCTCTTTATTTTCTGACTGGTTAAAGAAGCTCTAAGAACATCAGTGCTGGTGATATTTGGTAAGGCATATATGGAGGATGGTAACAAAAATTAAAACATGAACTGACAGAAAAAAAAAATCTTAGGTTTAAACCAAGGAGATAACAGAGGAAAAAAGAAGTTATGAAAAGAGCAGCAACTCCTTTTTGTTCCAGAGATTTTCAATACCTCCCAAATCAGGGTCTCAGTGAGGAAAAAAGCACAGCTTATCCAGCTCAGACAGACTTCAGGGAGTCCCAAGGGGATTTTGACCTTGAGACAGGAGATGCTTTAGCAATTTTGCTTTGCTCTCTGCCTGCAAAAGCCTGTGCTTCAACTGTGAGCAAAGCAACTGTGGGATGAAAACCACCTGTGCAAAGTTTTGGTATCTGTAAGGGTTTACTGGTGCTTCTCAAAAGCCTTCTGAAGAAATAAAATGTAAGAGGGAGAGAAGTTCAATTCTCAGATGTCACTTGAGGCAACATAAGATGAACACTTCTTGCCAAGTTCCAAAATGCCTGACAGGCACCTGGGAAATCAGCTCAGGGAGTCACTAAGAGGTTAGATTTCATCACAGCAAATGGCCAGAATTTATGTAAGAATATTTTTTCAGATTTGAAGATGTGTTCAAAACTATGCCGGCTGCTTCCATGCAATTTCTTCTGCTCTAACTCACTCTGCATCCCAAACATGCAGACAGAGAATACAGCAATCTGGCACAAGCTGCTCATGAGAGGGAAGAGGACCCAGCTGCTCTTCATCATATTATACACTACTCTCTCTCTTGGCATATACTTCAGATTGTGGCAAATGTCATGGGCAAATGCTTGAGGGACTGACACTCATTTTATTTCAGTTTTTAAAATTCTATCCACATGCTCACTAAAGAAATCTCTCCTAGAAAAGTTTCATGTAAGATTATAGAGATATTTTTTAAACCATGTTAGTTTTGGCTTGTCTCAGTCCCTCTGGAATTATTTTGGCCAAGATTCTCCATTTCTGAGAATTTCACATATAGTATTACAAAAGGGAGATTTCTTCATGCACACACTCTGATGCACAGTGAGGACATTTTATGACATTTTTAAAGAATCTGAACTCTCTGGAATACTAAACATATAGAAATAGATTCTTCCTTCAAGTACCATGAAGTTGTGTGAAGTCTTTACACTGGGTCCAAGAGGATCTTCTGAATAAATAAATGGAGCAAATTTCTCTGATAGAGCAAATAATAGCTAGAGCACTTATCACTTTACCTGGGCACTGCCCTTTCACATACTTGAAAATTCTTCATTGATGAATAACATTAGATCATTATTTGAACAAGAGTGCTGTCTCTGTCCTCAAACAGTGCTGGTCTTTTGTGTAGCAGACAGTGCAAACAAACATGGTCCAAGAGCATCTAAGAAAATTGGAAGAAAGAGGTAAAAGAAAAGAGTACTGAAGATATTGTTTGAACTGAGGTCTCTGAAGCAAGTGATGAAGTGCCCCACAAATGTGAAGAAGTAAAAACTGGTTTTCAGAAAGGAGGTCACCCTGGTTTTAGAGTGCACTGAAGGACTCCGGTTACTTTTCTGAGAAGTCTATTTTGGCTTTACTATTAGAAGCACCCTGAATCATTTAGCCTTTACATTGACTTCTGCCAGGTTTTAATTACAGTTGCTGTACTAGGCTGTATGCAAAATATAACATGCAAACGTTATCAGGGAAAGCTGAAATATAGGTGAGCAACATCTGTTCGAGCAAAAGAAAGACACAATTTGCTGAGAGTTTCAAGTGAAATCTGTGACAGAGACAAGCTTAGAAGACAGGCATTCATCATGTCTAAGGACAAATGTTTGCGATGGTAGCTACTTGCTGAATTAGGAAAAAGAAGAGATGGACAACAAAATCTTTCCATTAAATCTAAGTGTAGTGCCTGATTTGATTATCCAAGTACAAAATCATCACCAATGCAAAATGCATCAAGCATTGGTACACTGAAAGATAATGAGCAGTAAACAGTGATGTGAGACATGATTAGGCTAAGTCATCTGGATAACATGATAGATATCATAATTCATTATCATCCCACAAATAAACTGCAAAGCTGACTTCACTTATACACACCTGTAATGTCATTGGTCTCTCAAGTAGCCAGTGCTGCTAAGAGGAAGTTTCCACCCACTTTGAGCTTATGCCATCCTCCAGATACCTGTACACTGAAATGGCCCCACTCTGCTCCCACAAGCACCCCAAATAAATCCAGGAGGAATCCATTTGTAATCTTAATTTATCTGGCCAGTTTCCTGTAGCTTAAGTAACTCTTTAACATGGATGGATGGACAACATAACATCTGCATTTTCTTCACAAAAAGAACCAATTTTATATCCTCAAACAGAAGAGATAATTTTGTTTGATAGAGCACTTTGTGAAAATGACTCATCATTTTATAAACAAGAAATCAAATGGCATTAAGAAAAGAAATCCTAATAGTAAGAACAAGGCTGATTTTTAAACAAAGATAGGCGAAGAGAAAAAAATAAATTTGATGGATAAAGCCTTTATAAGAAAGGCTAAAAAATACCCAGCATTTAAATCACAAAAAAAAAAAGTTTCAGAGGAGTCCCGAGGCCTCTTTATGCTATAAGGACTGATTGCACAGCATTTATGGCAGATATTTCTCAGACTTGCTTTTAAGCTTTACCATCTTCAGGCAATCACTTTCCATTTTTCACTAACCTTTCCTGAGAATATATTTCCTAATACATTTTTCCACTGAACCTTCCAGCCTAAACATCTTTTTTAAATATAACCCCATTATTTCTTGTCCTAGCAGCAGTGGATGTCTAACAATATCACATTGCCTTTTGTTCTGCGGTACCTTTTTACTTGTTTGAAGATTATAACCACGTTTTCCTTCACTTCTCAGAGAAAGCTGAACAACTTTGCTTTCTCTGTCCTTCCTCCTATTTTAAGTACAACTCTGGTCATTTCCATGGCAGAGGAAACTGTGATCTACATCTGATCACCGTATTTCTTAACATGTTTAACAATGCACACACTGCTCCAGAAGAGGGTTCAAAGGGAGGATCATCTCGCCTCTGATGTATGCCCTTCTTGGCCTGGTTCCCATCACAATGCTGCTTTTCCCCCAGCAGCTGGGTGCAGATTCTTACTAGGCATCTTACCTTTTAATTCACCCAACAAGCGAGCCTTCCCCCTGGAAAATACCACTTTTCCCTACTGCTGATCACTGGTTCCAAGAAGGGATTAATGCTTGTGGCCATACTGCACTACAGCAGTAGCAGAGAGATTTGAAGGCTTTACTAGTGCAGTAGCTCATTCACAAAACCACTTACTCCTCACTTGCTCTCAGTGTAGGACACATCTTAGGCTTCGATCAGGAAATTTTCATGAGCTGGAATTAGTGGGGTTATAAACACATTTCCTTCTCTAGAAAGGAAAACGCAGTCCATGCAGTTGTCTCTTTTCTGCATTCATTTTGGCTGCCCAGTTAAAAAGGAAAATTAGTGATATCACTAATATCTATGCAGAGAATAAGAAGCAATCATGTCACTGAAATTGTGGCCATCCACATACACACAAGAAAAGAAAAACTGAAGAAAAAAGGAAAGGAAAAAAGGCCTGTCATATACAAGTCTTGAGAAACTTGAGAAATTGAGAAACTCAAGAAATTGAGAAACTCTCCCCATATTTGTGAAGGAACAGCATATCAGCACTTATGAGTGAAAAGAGACAATTCTTCTATGCACATTGAAGGCTTCACATTTAAAAGGTAGTTAATGGTGCTTTACTACATCTCTCTACAAGTAGTTGAATTGCATTTCTGCTTTTGTTACAAGCAAAGGGAACAGTTAAGAAATATTTTCCATTTTAGATCTCTAGTGAAACTGGAAGAACTGCTCCTACAATTGTGCAAATCAGTAAACACTTTCAGTCTTCGGGCAGGCAAAAGCTCCAAGGAAGCGTTCCCAAAGAGGCAGTAAGGTCTAGAACTCTGCTACACCTGTTCTCTCGGCCATAACAAAAAGGTAATGTGACCACATAACATCTGAGAACAAAAAGCAAATACACGTCACTGGCAGCATTCATCCATTCTCTCGTCTAACAATCATCTGTTCAAATGCTTAACCACTGTCACAGAGTTCTTCTTTAGAGCTCTTTGCAAATATTAACAATGATGGTTGAGACTGTGGTAAGAAAGAAACAGAAAGCAGATCTGCAGAAGTGAGGAGAGCTCCCTCTCAGAAGCCTTTCATTATCACATAATGCTTTATGGTGAAGTGATCACCTCCGAATTGTTGAATTAGTGCCTTAATCATGTACTTGGCACCAAGAAAAGGAGCTACCAGCAATATTAACAGGGTTATCCAGGATTGGGGTTGGAAGTCCCTATTGTTTAAAGCAAGAGTTAGATGGTATTACCACATGATCCCCTCACTCAGACTCTTTGAAGTGTTATGAAAACATTTTTAAAGCAATATTTGCCACAGGGTAGTCACTCATGTTATATCTGTCTTATCCCTCCTCTTTCCATCTATGAGCACCTCATTACCAGTGGATAATACTGATGCTGTAATACCACTTTCCCTTGGGAACAAAATAATTATCATCTGTGTCATTTGAGAAGGATCCTGCTTGGGTCTCTATGTGCAGGAATGCACAATTATAAAGCATGCCTGACAAAAACATTTGATTTTGTTCTGTTCTTAGGTCAAGAAATACAGGTACAGTGTGTGATCATTTGTTTCTAGTTAGGGGTTTTGAATACTCTTTTGTTTGCAAAAAGAGCAAATGCATCTGCCCATTAAGACTGAAAATAAACTAAAGATTTCAATAAATGCGACAATATTGTTGTTACCAACGTATTTCTCTTTGTCCATAGACTACGATAAGTATTACTTTCACTAGTTTCATGATTCACCTCTGGATTTTCTTCTTAGAATGTTACAAGGACTCATGCTGTAATAGGTTTTATCAGAAAATTGCCTGTTCAAAGCAGCTTGAGAAGTCAAGGGCAGTGTGAAAAAAGCACAGAAGGAAAGACTGCAAATGCCAGCAAATGGAATGAAATCATTGTACACAATGTACTCCTCTGTATTTTAAGGGAATTTCTCAAAGAATTCTTTCAGTTTTGGTCTTGGCAGATGATGCCATTAGTGCGAAGGAGGAGGTAAAATATAGCTGAGATCTGCAGAGGCAAATAATGAGTCCCAATCCTGTTCAGGGAACTTTAGTTCTGTTTCCTTTGCCTGGAACATAACAGTACCTCAAACCCCCTAAAAGTAGACCCTTATATATAGCACTTTTCAATCATGAAAGATTTAAGTTAAATTCTATCCACTCTCCTAAGTTATTATTTAAAGCCTCCATCAAGACTATTTAGACAAAAGAGTAATGTCTTTGCAGAAGCCCGGTTGCGGGGCATCTTGCAGCTACAGGCTCCATAGCCACGCTGTGAGCTACCCATCAGCAAGACAAAACATTACCCAATTCCAGCCTCAACAGAGCACCTCCATTACTCCACATCTGCCTTTTTAGGAAGGCATTCTCTACTCCAAAATCTTACAATTGCTCTGGTTTTGTTTAGCTTTGCTTTTGATTTCAATGAACTTCAGAGAAATATAAAGGTAACCTCCAAATACTAACACAGCCTTAGCTTATATTCAAAGTGGTGGTCTTTTTGTGCAAGGGGATGTTTCATGCAGTTTCCTGTCCCAGCTCCATTTCCCAAAACTGAGGCAAAACAGCCTCCAAAAGGCAGTGTCCAGCATGTCCAAGCCCTGCTTCCAGACAAGAGAATGAAGGTCACTCCCCTGAGCTGGAGGATAATGGCAGAGTGGAACAAGCTGAACCAAAGCTATTTTTAAACTTTATCATCAGGGGAGTTAAATCACTGCACTTAATGCTAGCTGTTGTCAAGATTAACTATAGTATCGTGGGAAAAAAAGGGCTAAAGTCACATAATAATTACATGCACTTTGATGTTTATTAAGAACAGCTAGTCTTGTAAAATTATAATGCTGTATTCATAGATTAGAGCTCAGGTTCCATCAGCAATGTTGTAACATTTACTGGGATTAGTCATTTTGTTAATGAACAATACAATTGCAATATGCTTTTTTAAAACACTCTATGTACAGACCTCTTAACTTACAAGTGTATGACTGAGCTGATCTCATGCATTGGTGTTAAATCTATCCACCACAATGACCTTCACTTTTTGCACTGGGGTACATGTACACACACATTTTAGTTTTTGATAGATGAGTGTGCTTCTACATTTATGTAAGACTCTGTTTAGAGGAGGTGAAAATCCCACTTTATTTGGAAATGGAAGCATCAAGAAATAGATTTGTCCACTAGATCTAGACTGGGCAAATTTGCAGTGAATGTGCACACAAGACAGAAATCAAAGAGTGAGATGCATGAAGAAAAAGTATTCTTCCATTTAAATTCTCATCAATACAAAGAAGCAACTGGAGAAGGTGGAAAAAACAACTATTCTCTCAATTTGTTTCTACTGGACCAGAACCTGCAGGTAAATTAGTTGTACTCATTACATACTAACCCCTGCTGTCATCATAGGTAGGTGTCTTCCAAACTTTTGAATACTCATTACACAACACCCTTGGAGAGGCAGCAATTGCTGTTATTATTCTTTTCTGGATGAAGACTGAAGCAGAGCAAAAGAAAGGGCCTAATCTGAATGAATAAATAAATAGTTACTTAGAGCAATTTAGGAGAAATTTGTGTATGCAAGTTCAAGCAAGTGATCCATAAGATCTCCACCCTGCTGCTTAAACTGTGGTGTGTCCAAGTTCTCATCAGTCAAATGAGGCTCGAGCTCTCATGCATTTTTTGAGCACTTTCAAACTCTGCCTGTGAACTGGCTTAAGCTTAGTCCAAAACACAGTAGTTGTGAGCACAGACTGGGATTCCAAGTTAAACCACTTTTCCCATTCTTGCTAAGTACAGAAACAGTGCTCTCACCTACCACCTCCTGCCTTAAATATTGTACTGCTAGGAAGAGAAAGGCAGAGGTGAATTCTTATTTGGAGCTGGGCCGGTGTATAGAAAGAAAGAATACAATATTCAGAGTAAGTATACGGCCAAAGAAGTGGACAGGTGTTCAGTACTGAGTCCTGAGTTCATGTTTGTGTGTCATGTTCTGGTTAATACAAGATGTATAAAGGACAAATTTTAAAAGCTGCATCTGAGATGAACAGTTAGATACACTGTTCTGGACAGTTTTCCAGAAACAGCTTTTTTTAAGCTGAATTTGGGTATCTCCACTGACTTCTGCTTGTGTCAGAGTCACAACATTTAGAAAAGGAATGAATAGGAATGCATGGCTAAGGGTGGTTCTGGTGAAGTAGAGGTAAGGAAACAGAAGGCTGGCTAATATCTATGCAATTTCCAGTCCAAAGGCCTCAGCTGCTGAGAAAATTGTATTCTGCAAGGTAGCCAGAGATGCAGGGTAGTGCAGGATTACAATATCACTGCTTTGTAAATAATGCTGACAAGGAAAAGCAAAAGTTTTCTAATCATTACAAACAAAACTTTTCAATCTTCTAATAAATAATACTAGAAAAAGACAGAAAGAGGGTTTTATTTTTGGCTTTCATACTTGTTCCCTTCTAGTTAATGGCATCTTAATTGGTCACTTTAGGAGAGCAGGAAGTCAGGCATCAAATCTGATTACATATCCAGCCTGGGATTAATTCCTCAGCAAGTCACAATAGATAGAGCAATGGGACAAGACAAAACAAATTGTCTGTCATACCTCACCCATCACAGTGGAAATTTTATTGTTTAGAGCTGCCAGTTTGTAAGCACCACATTCAGGATACAACTTCATTTTTTTAAAAATCCTAGTCCTAAAGGCCATCCAGCTGCAACAGCTATACTGACAGATGAGCACTGTTTACATTCCTCGAGCAGAATGAGATAATACAAGAATGTAAAAAATTCAGCCAAATCTTCTGAAGAGAATTCCCTTCTTTACAAAACATCTGAATTCTGAGCAATGGGATTTTCCATAACTGGAAAGTGCCGTTTTCCATTTTCCACACTTTCAGGTGATCTATTGGCTGGTCTTGCACTACTATAAACACAGAAGTACAGTTTTTTAAATGACATCACTTTAGCCAGATACTTGGTTAATCTCCTATTCAGTTTCCTGGGCAGCAACTCTGAGGAATAATAGATGAGTCGAAAAACCCTTTCAGTTTTGACATGAAAGACTTGTGATTTTTTTCCAACTGAACTAAGAGAGAGAGTACAGTAGTTTTCTCACAATACAGTACTTTGTTTTAAAAAAATACAATTTTTCCCTTTGCCTCATCTCTTCAGCTTGTACTTCAAAAGAATGTTCATATTATTAAACATTGTGTTGATGTTCTGGTTGAAATCATAAATGTTTGGGAACAGAAGCACAGCAAGAATGATACTCCAAAGGAAAACACTTCATTTCAGTTTCTAATATGTATTCAATACAAGCACTTATATATGAGGCATTTCTTTTTCTTTCATTGTTTTTCTTTTTTTTTAACGTGATAATATTAAAAGTTGGCAAAACAGAACAAGGGTGAGAAATTCTTTCTTTAGATTAATATATTCTTACATAAGAGTCAAATTCTTCCCTTGCTGCTTTGACTTCAATGGAAATTAGATCTGGCATTCAATGTACACCCTATACTCTAGGCAGAAAAGAGCAAAAATTGAAATGCACAATCAAAAAAATTTTAAGCACTGCCTATCCTACATATATTCATCTCAGAGATTAACACCTACCAGCCTACACAAGAACAATTAAATCTAAATTCCTAAATGAAGATCATATGGCAGAGGAGATTACAAACATAATATGGGTAATTTCATCTCTAGTTTGCTGTTTCACATACAGTCCAAGCAAGTACAGAACAGAAAGAAATCATTAGCAGCAGACATCTGCTGGTAGACAAATGCGCTGATCTCAATACAGCTTTTTCTGGGCACACAAACAGATTGGGACAGAGGAGAGGCGAGGAAGAGAAGTGTTACAGGCAAAGCATCAGAAAATACATATAGCTACAAAACTTCCTGTCTCCCAGAGAAAAGTCTAGAATTGTCCCATCTCTTCATCCCTAGTGGCCTCACCAGAAGCTGACAGGCAAAACACCACAGGAGCAACTGCAGCACTTCAGTGGGAATTTCAGTTTCTAATATTTTATGAATTTTCTTACAAGCAAGTCTATCTTTAAAAAAGGATTTGAAAGTTACATAATAAATAGGTTTTCTATACTAGAAAGGAAGACAGAAATTGTTCTAAGTGCACAAGTTGTTTTACAAGAAGCCAGTCTTTCAGACACTTCATCAAGACTGTCATCACATATCATGGCACTGCTTTACATTTAAAGGAGGAAAGGAAGGTTTTGCTCTTTAAAGCTAAGCTCTACCACAAATAGGCATGACTTATGGGAGAACCAGTTTCAACCCTCATTGCTAGGCTAGTGAGCTACAGCCAAGAACAAAAGATACGACATGCTGGGGAAGATAGATACTCCTCGAGCAAGTCAGAATTAATAAGTACTTCTTAAGAGAGCCCCTTCACTGGGAATGTGGATGAATGCTTTCAGGTTTTGCTGACAACAAAATAATCGACACACATACATGAGGTTATGGCAATATACTGCTAAAAGCAATAGATCTCAATGAGAGTTAAAATCACAAATTCTTAAAGTGAGAGAAGTCTACAGTGGAATGAGACACTCTATAGTGTAAGCGGCTTTTCCTTTCTTCTGCTTAGATTTTTTTAAACATTCATTCAGATTTCTAGGTTGCTAGATTGTCTTTAAACGTCAGAGATCAGGCAGAGAACACAATCTACAGTTCAAGTATTCATTTTGCCATTTCCCAAATAATAGCATCCAGGTAATCAAAGCCACACATCATGGTTGTAAAGTCTAGGCAGAATCAAACTTAGGAACAAGAAGAATAGCAAAGAGTTAATATTAGCCAATAGCAAGCCATTGTTTCCTTTTAAGGAATAATTATTTCAGCTAAAACTTCAGGCAAGTTCTGTGAAAACATCTGTTCAAGAACCTCAATATAAATTAAGTCATCTCAGTATATACAAAGAATGAATAAAATTACTCCACAAACAAGCCAAATACTCTTTATTGGTTACAAATATTTAGTCAGTCCCATTCCAATTCTTAAACAAGGACAGCAGATCCAGAACTTGGAGAAGTCACAAATATGTTCCTTAAAATACTGCTGTAAAAGAGAGGATGCAGGAATGATACAACTGAAAGGCTAGAGTTTATTGTTCAGTTTTAATTAGAATTTAGGCTGATGAAATGCATACAAATAAGCCACATTAGACTTAAGGAGATAATCATAAGTCACGCATAACAGATATTTATGGCTATATTCTTCATCCCTCCAGTTTAACAAACTGGCTGGTCGTGTTCCACAGTGGCACAGAAGTTCTTCAAGGACACAGCACAGGACAGTGATTAGTTATAAAAATTATATTTTACTAATAACATAAATAGTAAAAACACCATTTCACCCCAAAGGAAAGCATTAGATATAAGACATGTTGTGGTGGGCACTGTTACAATTTGTTGCAAGTTAAATCAAGTTTAAAACCACTGTGTAGACAATAGCTCAGTTGTCTTAATATTAATCAGGCTTCTTTCTTTTAAAACAGTTCTCATTCTATTTTCTGTTTGTTTGTTCCCGTGCTATGATTGTAAACACTCCAACTGCAGTTCAGAACAGTCAATTTAATAGTGTTACAAACTATAAATGAAGTTGATGTTGTACAAAATTTGTCAGATAGGAAGACTTGGTTGTCATAACATGCATTGCCTACCACACACTTTGCTTGTTTGCATCAGAAGGAATTGATTCTATTTGGTACTTTTTTTTCTTTTTCTGAATGGCAACATTCCTTCACACTTGGCGCTGCATGATTTCTAGGAGTGAAGTAGCACAACACAGGGATTGATGGAAGACTGACTGCCCAATCCAAGTTTCATTTTCATTTATTTCTCTGATTATCCTCAGCTGAAATGACCCAGTCACTGTTTTTAGCTGTTTTGGGCTGTTCTGTCAGCAGCTGATCTAGCAGAGAAAGAGCAGAACTGAGGAGCATAAGGAGACCGGACCTGCTGCCTGGTCCACAGAAAGTGCTTGCAAAGCCATTCCTATATTTTAAACTTTTTCCTACCTTCTGATCAGCAGTTTTTTCTACACAAATTCTTTGTCTGTTCGTTTTCTTGAAGACATCTGCAAACTATAGCCACAAGGTGGATTAGAGAGGTTTGGAAAACCACTATCCCTGAAAGAGCAGTTTGGGTTGCAGCACGAGAAGCTTTGGGAACATGCTTCCCTAGAAAGGGGCAATGCCCTTCTGGCCCTCTACCCCCTGCCTGCATGGCCCTGTAAGCTCCCTTTATGCCAAGACCAGATCTGGTCTGTGGTGAACCAGACCTGACCCGGCAGAAGGAAGACCTGAGATGCATAACTATGATCAGCATAGAAAAGCTGAAAACAAGGGTCCAAACAGTGCAAGGAGAGAACATAGGACCATGTCTCCCAGCAGACGCAGCCTTGATTTAGCCTTAAACCTCATCCTCGGGTGAAATAGGCCAAGAATGTGTCTGGGATGTAACCACGAGTAGGAAAGGGTATAGGCTTGGCTGAGATGCAGAAGTCATTCTGCCATGTGCCTCCACAAAGAGGTCACAGAAACCATGCAGCCCCAGCTGACAGGCTCCATCAGCCTCGCCAAGCCCAGGGTGGGCAAAGTGGCCGGGCAACAGCGAGCCACATGTGCTGCCCATGCTCCCCAGTGCAAGTGGACAGTTGATCTGATCAGAGTTTAAGTTATTTATACCAACAAAGAGTTTGTCTTGTCACTGCTGTATTTTATAACCAGCTATGCCTCTTCCGTTGGCCAGCAATGCCTTGTGCAGCATTGGACTGGCACTGCTCCCAAATAACTCAACTCTGGTTTCACATTCCTCACCTCCACGTTCAGGCTGCCCGGTGGTTTATTTTACAGATTCCCTGGCCTCAAGAGGCTGCTATCATGTTCCTCCACCCTGACCACAGCCCTGCCTCCCTGGCCCTTCTCAATAGGGCCTTTGTTGGCTGCCACGTGGGGGTCAGTGGTGGCACCTGGGAGCACCTCTTGCCAGCAGTCCTGGTGTCTGCCTCCCCAGGCCCTCTTCTGAGAGCCACCAGTAACACACTGTGTGGCTGCTCCAGTCCCACACTGGACAGGACTGGTGTGTATTTCTGCTCCACATAGGGCCCTCAGCAACAGGAGAAAAAAACTGCAAGGCACTGCACACAGCCAGCAAAGCAAAGCACCTACTCTTTTATTCACCTATAACATGTTTTCACTACAGTCCTGGATTTTCAAGTAGGAAATTATTCCTCCAGAACAATGTATTTCATTCCTTCAGAATGATCCAGCTGGCGGAGAATTCCTTTAATCCTAGTCCATCTGCCCACTTCTGTAAAAAAATACCATTTCCGTTAATCTCACAAAACTGCAAATCCAAGATTACATCGAATTAATCCTGTAAAATGGTTTACCGTGATCAAATTACATGACAGGCCCAATGTGAAAGTGACAATTAAGAAGACCTTTCCCAATATCCTGATTACAGGACAGGTAAATGAGAAGGCAGCTCTGTCAACAAGTGTTTCCAAAAGATGACAGTTTCTATCCATCAAGTACTGTAATGAAACCCTAATTCTTCATTAGTGTTACTGCAGGCTCCCAGGATGTGAATCAGTAACAGGAGCCCTGGGTTGTTCTGGGCCCAAATTTTGAGCTGCCCCCAGTTCTGGAGACCATACAGAGAACTTTGCCTTTGCAGAACTCAACTTGCTCTTGGCCCTCATTCAAAATGTCCTGTGATGGTGCAGAGCCGCCTGGTTCTCTAATTACTGCTTGCAAATGCAGGTCACACATCAGGGTGGAGGAGCCTATGGCGGGCTGAAAGCAACAGCTGAGCACAATACGGTTGAGCCCATCATGAATAGAGACCTAATAGGTAAATATTTGTGTACCTGTACCTTTCTTAAGGGCTGTATTCAGTTTGCTCTTCAAAGAGTGTGTTGAAAGAGTGCCGCCTACCCTCTATTTATTCCCATTAGAGGCTACTATTACCCCTTTGGGCCAGAGTCTTTAGTTAGTGTTCAGACTGTTTTTCTTCAGGAAACTGAAGATTGAGTTGTGTACAAACAGGGTAGCAACCCTGTTTATTTACTGAAAATGGGCATTAAATTGTATTTCTCTTAATCATCAAACAGCAAGAAGGAATTTCTTTGCTCTTTATTTCAAGCCTTTTATTCACCAGCCAACACTTCGCCCAAAAAGCATGACCTTTTTCCTTGTTATTTTTTTTCCCCTTCTAGGGCCCCATTACTGAAGCTCATTTGACCATTCTTGGCTTTCTCCAGTGGTCTCTGCCTCCTCTTGTGGTATCCCAGCTGCACTGCCTACACACAATTTTGTCCAGCTCACACCCAGACATACCCCATTCCTTTCTTTTATCCTCTTCTGAAACCCTTGCAGTGATCCATCTTACCTCCCAGATGGCCTTGAATGGATTGTGCCATGGCCATCAGCCTCTATCTTTTCAGGATTTTTACATTCGTTCTAAGGAAACCATGGCTTTTACAATCATCAGCTTTCAGGAGACTTGTGACAGCTTCCTGCTCAATGAGGAGGGAGCATTTCTGCAATTTCTGGAGTACATCACAGAGAGAAGCTCTTACCTGTGCCTGCACATGCTGTGTGACGGTCACAGCATAGGAGTGCTGGCTTTGGCCAGTTCAAGCCAAGGACAGCAAGGCTCCCAGTTTCTGGACAGTGCTTCATCTTCCCTCCTGCTACAAGTGAAAAAGAGAAGCCTGCAACACTCACAGAGCATGTTCTTGTCACTGCAACACCATGGAGGAAGGGAACCCAGGTACTTCAGTCCCCTGGCTTCTCATAACTGGAATAGCTTCACTGTGGCATCATCAGTCAGCTATTGATATCAGACAGCACCAACTTCTTACTTTAAAACTGCTCTAAGATTGTAAATGTTGTATTATCAAGAAAATAAGAGATGCCAAATTCAAGAACAACTTGACAATATGTCAAACTGAAATTGCATTCAGTTTAGTCACAGATTTTTACTGTCAGTAGGCAAGTCTGAGATAAGAGTTAATGCTGGCTTTCCTGTATCCTGAAGAGAAAGCTTCCCTCAATTTCCTCAGCTTACCGATAAATTACAATTCTTGTGAAGCCTGCACAAAACCCTCCTCTCAGTAGAATCAAAATGACACATTTTTATTGATACAAGGGAAAGAAAAATTAAACACCAGATTGTCGATACAAAACTAGATCTCTACAAAAAGTTGTTCATTACCCTCAAGTACTGGCACCAAAAATATGTTGCAAGGGAAAAAAAGATATACAACAGTGATGTAAGGGTCCTACTTTCCAGTGGCTGTCATAAGTGTGGAGAACTATAGATTTCTTCACAGCCTGAGGCTTTTTCTGCACTCATTGCTACTGTCTCTCAAGATACTGCTACATATCAGTTGCCTACCTGAAATCTCGTATGAATTGTTGAATTTTGCTCTCCATTATTTTCTAAAATGCAGAGTGGCAACAAACTGCACTCTCTAACAAAAGAAAAAATTGCTGCTTGAATAACCATTCTGAACTCAGCTACTGGAAACCACATAACTTTATGATAACTTATGGTTAAAGGAACTATAAGTATTTCTGTTCACCCTCGCTCGACATAATGCTCCTTTTAGGGCAACACGCAGGCAGACTTTCATTAATTAAAGATATTCCTCAGAGATACATTTCACTTCTGTATTTGTTTCATTTCACACTTTGTTTTGTGCCTTCTCAGGCTGCAGTACATCTTTTCAGACCCCAAACCATGCAGTGTGGGAAGTATACCTAATGAAGGCAGAATTCCAGAGATATTCTGAGAAATGGGAAAAAAAGCACAGCACCTTGGTAGTTTCTGTTATTGTTTGGAGTTGATTTGAAAATTAAGTTGCAATCTTTTGATCATATATACTGTAAAATATTATTGTACAGCCATAAATATCTTTTCCTGCCTTAAGAAAAATTATGGGCTGTTTTCCAAATGCATTGTAGCATAATGGGCATGGCATCAAAAGACAAGATCAATGAGTACAAAAAAAAAGTGTATTTCTTTTTTTAAAAAAAATAAGTTAAATAACTTGACACGTTTGAATGGGAATGTGAACATGTCTAAGGTAAGATTTTAATATAGAAGTGGCCAACACACTGTAAGGAATTTGTTCTTTTAACAGATGCACTATCAGATATGTGAAATATCCCAATTTTGACAGAAAAGAATGGACTAAATCCTCATCTCAGTTACTGACTGGCTTCAGTTCCCATGGGATGGAATTTGGTGTGGTGAATTTAACAGGAAACAATAGACCAAGCAGTCTCATTGCCTGTAAAAATTAAACACTGTATTTTCATAACTTGGGAGTTATGTAAGGAATATCTCAGAGGCACAGTTGTAAGAGCTCCACATTCTGCAAGCACTCTTTGAAGGATAAGGCCAAATGATAATTGCCTCCAGAACTTGGGAAGTATACAGATCTCAAATAATTACAATCCCCAGAGCATGATAATCTCCAACTGCATGAGCAGTTTGGAAGTGGTTTAATGCACTTTTGGAGAGAAAATGTGGGGGGGGAGATGGAGTAGGGAAGGGAGGAGGCCTTTGCACAGCCAAGTTTAATCATTCTTGCTCTATGTGCACATGCTTGCCCTTAAGTAGTTAACCACCTTGTTCCCCTGAAAGTCCCTAAGAGTAGAAGTAGGCCACATACTCATACCACTCACATGCACAAGATTAAATACACCCCAGCATTTTCAGGAGCAGAAATTGAGTTGCAACCACCTTCAACCTCACTGGATTAGCTGCTTTTCCATCAGAAAAAAATATGTACACTTTGGTCATGCAGGACAGTGAAAATTGCATACACACCCTTCTATGTGTACATTGGCTAAAGGAGATCTCAGCCCAGAGTGCTGTATCCTATTTATAACTAGCTCCTTTTAAATTTAATAAAATACACATATTTGAAAAAATTATGAAAACATTCATCCAGCTGAGAGAGGAGCTCTCATAGCTGGTGAGGACTAGGAACAGGATATAGAGAGAAAAATTCTTAACAGCCCAGTCTTCATCTTTGTCTTGCTTGGTAAGTTTTCCCAGACAATTGAGACACCAGGCCTGTGGTTTTTGGGCCACCTGCATTCCACTTCGTGTTTCTCCTAGGTTCAGAACTAACTTGCTCAAAGACTGGAAAGTGATAGTGGAAGAAAACTTTAAATTGAGATTTTGAAGAAGGATTTGAAGAATGCGAGCAGAAATCAGAACTGACTGGAAGGGAGTAGGGATTGGAAAGAAACATAATAGCAAAGAGATTTCTGTCTGCAAGCCCTGAGTCCCAAGAGAAGCAGATTTGTAGCACAAGAGAGTCACTGCTCAGGGCTCCAGCAGGCGCACCGTGTGCAGCTGTAAATTTCCTTCAGAAGAGGTCTATCCTGGCCCTGTGTACTGTTGGATGTACTCTGGAAGAACATTGACAGGATTAGCTTCATGCAAAAGAAATTCAGTCAAGCTGTGTAGTCCAAGACTTGCAGCTCGATTGGAGGACCACTGGGGGTGATGATGGAAATGCTTTCTGCAAAAAGCATTTCTGATCCAAGCTGGCTGGACATGCCCTGGGAAACATGACATTGCAAAGGCAGGGTAACCAGACAAAAAGAGCTTTGCTGGGATTTCAAGCAGGGTTTTTGAGCAGAATTTTTGAGCATTTTAAATTAGTCTTTGAACTCCATGTGGGTATAAATTATTTCCATGAAACCAACTCATGGTGTTACTAGCCCATGTCCCACAATGCTCTCAGTATTCCTATACCCCGATACTCTCTGGATGTAAAGGAACTTTTGAAGTTGGCCTCATATGTATGGTTTTTCTTCTGTCTCACAAACCTCATATCAGAGCTCTTCAGATGCACTTAAAACCCAAATAAAGGTGCAAGTGTCCAGCACAGGGGCTACATAAGCCTCTAGGACTGAGTCTTAGCAATGGACAGTATTTCCATATATTCTTATACAGAAATACCCTTTTAGCCTAAAACAAAATCACCGAGCTGATTCTTTGTCATCATTTAAGGTAATTCAAGAAGTCACTTGAGATATTTCCTAGAGAAATAGTCCCATCTTCTTATGTTGCTCTCTGCAGGGCTGGCTTCACAGTAAAATCAAGTTTTGGTGAAATGTTTCACCCATCTTTCTACACACATACTTTCTGAGCTCTGATCTCAGAGACAGAAGCCTACTATTTCCAGGGCTTACTCTACTGTGGGAATTCAACACATGCTGAGTAGGTGGTGTCAGGGTCCATTGCAGCAACACAGCACCACTGCTGGATTCCTGTAAGGCTGAGTGTAACTGGAACTATCGACAGTAAAGAGGGAGATGCAAAATGGAAGAGAAGCCTTCTGCTTCCTCCTGAGTTCATGCTGTGATTAATGTGGGAAGTATGACCCATGAATACAGGCTGTCTTTTCAGGCCATCATCAATGCCACACTCATGGCCTGTGGAAGAGTAAAGCCCCAGCTCAGGAGCAGCCAGAGTGCCTGCTGGGGCATGCAGGACCCTTCATGTCTGCCAGGCTCAAATGAAAATGGCAAAAACTTAAGACCTCCAGGCCACTTTTAAAGAGCAAGGTACATATCTATGTAATATCTAATTAAAATAATTAAGCTTTAAGTGTAAATTACTACATAATAATTCATTTCCTGCAAGAGATGTAGCCTCTGTTCCTCTTTCCCATTTAATACATCTGTCTGTTTTTCTGCCTCTGCTTAGCAACGGAGGTCAATCCCTGACTCCACTGTACCAACGGGCATTTCCCATTGGCTTTCAGAGAACTTGTGGTCTTCCTATCTTTACCAAAGGAAAGAAAGCATAAAGACTTAAGTAACAGATAAAGATATTTATTAGTCATAAAGCTAGACTATTTACCAATGCAAATAAGCTGTTGTTCTGGAGATACAAATCCATCCAGAATTATCCAGAGATGGTTTCTGAGAAAATCCACTCCATCAATACCAACAGGCAGAAGTGCAGAAATTTCGTTCCTATTTGTGATCACAAGTTCGAAACATAACACAAGCTGCAACATGCCAACAGGCATGTGCAGCCCAGAGTGTTATATCAGAGTGCTTGTCCCACATGCAAAGTGGCAGTCAGTTACCATCCTGCAGCGTCAAGCCATGGAGTGTCTAAGGTGTGGCTCTTCCTGAATTTCAGGGCATGAACAAAATAGTGACCATATATAGTGGCAGGATCCTCCTCATCTACCAAACACCATCCTGTTCCAAAGCATCCTGTTCCAAAACATGATTTTGTTTCCCCCAACCTGCAAGCTCATTCATCACCATATCATTGGAGTTTCATGCTGTTATAACTCTGTTAGCACCAGGTCCATAGAAACTCTGATCACCTGCTGATACTGAAAGAAAGCACACATCTTTCCAGTAACGTAAAACCAAGTTTTGTTCTGTAGTTTTTTCCAAACAAGCTGTTCCACTGAATTCAAGTGCATGACAGCTCTGTAAATTAAGGGCCACTTGGCAGCAGAGTCCTAGAAAAGTTAAATAAAATACAGTATTAAAAGCCAGAACTTGTTTACATAAAGCAGCTTTTTTTTCATCCCTCCCTTCTACGTTATTTAACTCTTGATTTTTTTACGTTCTTGTATTTGTTGTACATTTCTTTTGCAAACACCATAGCAGAGAAAGAAGAAAAAAGAAAAAGAAAGTCAATTTCTTTATTAGACTATTTGTTTTGCATTCTAATCCAAGATGTTCTACTACCACACTCAAGAAGAATACCTACTAACTTTAAAGCCAATAAAAGAAGAGTTGTCTTGTGGGGTTGCATTTAGCCATTTCAGCTGAAAGCAACAAATGAACAGCTAAAAACAGCTGAATCCAGTAGAATGTAAATAAGAGATCCTTGCCAAATCTTTCCTGGTTACAAAATGCTCTACCAATTTTAAAGATTCCATTGCGATACCTTTGTACTTTATTTATAAGGCTTTCCGTAAGCCACTCCCTTTCCATATTTGTTTGAGCTTATGCCCATATTCCCATGATTAGCGCAGAACAAATCTAGGTGAAAGGTTGATCCTCTTTCACAACAGCATTCATCTGAATTTTTCTCCTTTTCCTGAAGATATACTTTTAAATCGGCAACTGAAATCTTAGAAGAATTCAAGCAAAATATTTGAAGTTCTGCTGAAGTTTTTATTTCTTCAGAAAAAAGTGACTTTTCACAAAGCACTGTAACTGCACACTGTATCTCAAAGACCTTGTTCTAATGAGCTTCTGTGAAGTTTCCAAATGAGGAAAAACTTTTCTTGCTTTTCTCATTTCTCCAGTGGACTGAGAACTCTTTGAATCAGAGTAAAGAGACCAATGATTTGGCTATCTTTTCTCTCCATCAGTGGTATCTGTGCAACACTGGATGCACTCCCAAAGTCTTGCCTGAACATATTCCAGGCTGAGCTGTGCAGGACTTAGGAGGGGTTCTCTGAATGCAGTCTCTCCTCTGCACCTTCGCTGGGAAAGAATAAATGCTTTCCCAGGGTGTTACACAACTTTGCCGCAGGTGAAGCATGAGGTACCGAGTGGGAATGGTAATTAGAAAAAATTCGAAACGGAGTGACCTTCCCTCAGCACCAACATGCCACATAGTACGAGTTTTGTCCTGACATGTGAGGCACTTCTCTTCTGCATCTAATCCAGGAATCGCTTTACATTTCATGAATCTACATGCAATGTGAGTCAGATATAAACAGAATTGCCCAACCCTTTAAAAAATTCCATTACACTTACTCTTCCTGCCAATTCAAGTGAAAGTTTTAGGCAGAGCAGGTGGCCTACAACTCGCTAACCTTTTTTCCTCTGGCATGAAAGGCTGGGATGAGACAGTGGGGATCACTACTCACATGCAGACATCACCAGCCACATTTGCTCAGCCCAGTCCTGCTAAGAGCCCTTCTCAGGTTTCTGACACACTCCAGTCTCTAGTTGGCACGGTCATTTTTAGGTGCCAGTCTCACTGAGACTCACCAAGGATGTGTTTCAGGTGTCTCTTTGTTCCTTGCTGTCATAGCATAGGGCTGGCCAGACAGCCACAGAGTTGAGGAGCTTCCCTTGCTGAATTACACTGCTCCAACACATACACATCTAGAGCTGTGAGGCTTTAAAAATGAGCAAATCCCTATGGAGTTTACTTTCTTTTTTCTTTTTCTTTTTTTTTTATTTTTTCCCTAAATCTTGTATTTTTTGCCCATCCCACTGAAATGGAATGAAATTATTTGATAGGCATCTCCTCTTCCACTACAAAAAAAGAAGCTGTGAAGGGATTTAGAGATACAGCCGTGCAGGTACCTCACAGGTTCACAGACAAACTGAAAGAAAACAGGAATGTTTTGTTTGTGAAAACACAGGATAAAATACATTGTTTTCAAGTCCTTGATGCTGAACTGTGAAAGAGGCATATATTCACTTGCCCTGTATTGCCCAAGCTGCTGGGTTTCTAACCAGAAGATGAGAGAAGGTTGGCTGATATATACCGGAGGGTTGAATTCAAAATGAAGAAATTTCAGAAAAATTAAACTAAAAGAAAATTAAATTTAAAAATTAGATGTGTTTAGAAAAAATAGGCTCATAGGGTTAGAAAAATACAACTTTGCCCTCCACCTAGTTCCTTCCTGAAGTGCTTGCCTGCTGGCTGGTTACTGCCCTCCTCCCCCACTATAAAACAAAACAAAAAAATCTTTATCTCCAGCCTCACTTCAGTGACTCACACCAAAAACATACCCTTTTACTTCCCTGAACTTCTGAGGAATTTAGAAGTGCAATCCTCAAAGCCCCAAGGGAAGTTTGGCATTTCATAATAGCCCAGCAGCCCCACCTGAGGTATGAAGAACACTTTGAAAACATGCCTGTGATTAATTAATTAACATATTGGCACATAACTAGCTTTATAACCCTCCACCTAATGTTTCGGCTGAGAGCTGCCTGTGCCTGTCACAGACACCGTGTGGACGGATGCCATTCTCTTGTAAAGAATAATGCATTTCACGTCTAAGTAAACACAACAATGTAACATAGATACAGCAGCTTGAATTAAGGATTAATTACAGTGATTCGTAGTGCTTAAAGAGTAGGCAGTTTACAAAGCAAGGAAGCAATTACTTTTAAAGACAGGGGTTTTTTGCTTTAACATTTCTGAGCCGTTGCATCATTCTTACTCCTCACAACAAAGGCAAGATCAGCACAATCCAAAACAGCCTCACCTGTGAGAGTCTCAGCCCTTAACATCTATCTGCTCTCCCAAGAGCAGTGAAGGCTTGCTCTCCCCACACAAGGCTGGAGACCTCCATGCTCAGTTCCCTGGGTAGGTGGGTTACGGCTGGTGTCCTAACCTGTACCCAGTACCAGTGAGCACCAACGGCAGGGAGCAAAGAGATGATGGATAATTATCCCAGCAGCCTTATGCACCATGCAGCTTTGTGGATGACATGGATTCAGGTAGTCCTGAGATTTAGGCTCTGTGAACTCTTTCCTATCAGTTGAGGAACTCAGCTGCATTGTTTAATTTGTAGAAAAAGGTGTTTCCCCAAAAAACAGGAGTTATGTTAAACCTTCCTTGAAGAGTTAACTAAATTACTCAGTTAGCCAGGGTATTTTTGAATGTTTCTGGTTGTTTAGGTAAGCATAAAAACCCACACAACCATAGAAAAACACAATCAAAATACTTAAACGCAAATCTTCTTTCCCCCCTTTCATCTACTAGAACAACTTGCTTGTTGCATATGAGGGGCTCTTAGGCAAGAACAAAATCAAGGAAACAAGGAAAGGGTTTTGTATTTAGCCCTGAGAGTAAGGAGGTTCATGGCCATCCATGCATCTCTGGGAACACATTTCACCAGGCAGCTATACATGTCTCCTTTGCTTGTGGCTCCCCCGTGTTGGCTGACAGCTTTATTATTGCAAGGCGACTGAAAGCGGAGGAGCACTTCATCAAAGGCAGTGCTGGCACATCTTCTACAAGCTGTCCAGGTGGGATTTGGGGGTTATTTTCCATCGTATTGGAAGGGCAGGGTCAGTCATCAATAGGTGCTTCTGACTGCTAGTAGGATCTGCCACCTCCAAGTCCTTGAAGAGGAATTCATGCAAAGTTGAGAGCAGCTGTCTCTCTTCTTTATTTTCTAATTCGTGTACTGGTCTTTGCTTTGGTTTGACTGTAGACAGCAAACCTCCTGAAACAGAAAGCTCTAAAAAGTTGGAGGTGGTTTGTGAATGTCACATGAATCAGTGGAAAGCCCATTTGTATTTCATTTTCTAGGTTAAATCATGGAAGAAAGTAGTAAGCAGCACAAGATTCCCTTCTGGAAATGGTGTGAAATCTAGATCTCATAATCATGTTCATCAAAGGCAGTTGTTCGTCTAGTGATGAGTGAGATGCAAGATGAACATCAAAACTGGATTAGTGTTCACAAATGAAACTATGAGATAAAAAATTCTGATGGAAAACAAGCAAGTTGGATTCAGTTTCATGAAAAAAATACCTATGGGAAATAACTACTAAATCCTTTGAGGAAGAGCAGCCTTACTAGAAACGACTGAGTAGATACTGAATGTCGAAATGTTTATAAGTCTGAAAATTTATAATCCTGCACTGCTGGTACAGAACTAGGGTATGCTGATATTTGTCAGATATCTGGAGATATCTGAGACCTGGATACCTCAATACCAGAATGACAGCTACAAATTGGAAGGAATTCAGCAAAGTGCAACAGTGGAGATAAAAAGACACAGAGTCCAATGCAAGTTGAAAGAGGAAAGCTTGAGGGTAAAAGAATAGAAAACAGGTAACTCTTACAAAATATTTGAAAAGTGTGACCAGCAATGAATTAAACTGTTTAGATTGCTATGCTAAGAAGTAAGAAAAGTTGAAGTATGAATACTAATCTATCTTACCCATTGTACTGCTAAAGAAATACATTGAATGCTAAAGAAAGCATTGTGTACTCAGTAGGCTCACCTGGAGGTAGAAATTAGGGATCCGATTTGTTTCAAATTCATTGTTGCTGTGTTTGTTCTTCACTTTTTTTACATACTAGTGTAATTTTTTTTTCGGATAACATTATGATAACATGCTGAATTACTTCCCTAAAGTATTTTACTCTCTCTCTACATATAAAGTAGCCAAGAAAAAAGAGTAGAATTTTTTTCTGCTGATTAGGCATTAACATTTCCACTTTTCTCACTTCTCCATAGTTTTTCAAACTGTGTATTCTAGGAATTGCTGTGTTTTCTCTCAGCAACAATAGCATTATGGCCAATGTCATGGATAGTGAAGACTCAAGCATGTCCTACACAAGCGAGTCTTGACCCAACAATTCATTGCGGACCATGAGAATAATGCCACACCACTGCAGGTGGTGAAGTTTTGCTCATGATTATATGGCTGTTGATAGACTTGAAGGTGCATTTGTAACCAGAGTCCTATTACCTTGACAGGATCATAATTCACAGGCTAATCAAAAATACCTGATGGCAGCATTTATTGTTCAAGGGAAGGAAATAGCCTCTGAAGGCCATTTCCACCCACAGGGGTTTATTACATGACATTGAAATACATTTTTCTGAGCACCTGGAGATTTCACATCCTGCACCT